>OZ020198.1:7589005-7730843 GCA_963971165.1 Philopedon plagiatum | reverse complement strand
AAAGTATTGAAAATGTACTTCTTTAATAATTAGTACGGTAAGATTTTAAATTTTTTGTGACGACACTTCATATCTCGAATGAAATCAGACCATTAAATTTTTTCGCAAGGAACAATATTAATTGTGAAATTTTTAAAATATCAGTTTAGTTTTCTTAGGCACATTATATACTTGTACCAAATTAGATTACAAAAATGACATTATACTTATATATTATATATATATATATATATATATATATATATATATATATATATATATATATATATATATATATATATATATATATATATATATATATATATATATATATGTATATATATATATATATATATATATATATATATATATATATATATATACATATATATATATATATTTATATATTATATATTGAGGTTTGTTTTTGTTTTCTTGGACTTTTCAATATATTTTATTTATTTTTTTATTTATTCTTGGGTTTTGTTAGTCCTGGATAAAAATTAAAAATTGTACTTTGGTCTTTACATACTTTTTATTTATTAAATTTTGACGTCTCGGTCCCTTTCTTTAGACCTTCTTCAGAAATATTTATATGTTGCTAAAAAAATAGCTCATGTCAAATTTTTTTTTTCTCTTGTCATTACATAAATACTACTTTCTGTGCGTATTTTTAAGTAGTATTTATGTAATGACAAGAGAAAAAAAAATTTTGACATGAGCTATTTTTTTAGCAACATATAAATATTTCTGAAGAAGGTCTAAAGAAAAGGACCGAAACGTCAAAATTTAACAAATAAAAAGTATGTAAAGACCAACGTACAATTTTTAATTTTTATCCAGGACTAACAAAACCCAAGAATAAATAAAAAAATACATAATATATATATATATATATATATATATATATATATATATATATATATATATATATATATATATATATATATATATATATATATATATATATATATATAGGCCCGCATGGCCATCAATAGACAACAATTGAATAACATCAATACAAGACGGACTATTTTTTGATTTTGGTCTGGGTGCCCTCCTGCTATCGCGATTTCTATGCCCTTGCCCTTCATCAGGCAGGCTCACACCCAGGGCGTCTGAAGAACAGACCCTGAATCAAAAAATAGTAGTTCTTGTATTTATTTTATTTTTATTTTACGGTCTTGTGCTTGCACTAGCGAAAGAATTTAAGTTTTTGCATTGAGTGATATATATAGATATATATTCAGTTCCGCCACTGATTAGAACTTTTTGTTATATAAAATGAAGGGATATTTAAACAAACTTCTCGCTCTTAATTGGCTTGATTATTTTTTAACCTGTTTTATCCTTGTTCGCCTTTTTTCCTTCAGCTTGATTTCACACTTTCCATTAAAACAGATAGATTGGCTTTCTGATACGAGGTGTTGTTTATTAAAGCATATTGGAAACCAATTAAAGTATCGTAGGTGGGACTTACATTAAAGTTACGTTCCTTGAATCGACGAACAAAAAAAGTTTACTTATCTTATTTGATTATCATTAACCCATAATTATCTGAAAACAAGAGCCAATTACTTGAAAATATACATTGAGCAAACGGAACTATCAGATGGAGTATTTAACACAAAATTTTATAGCATCCTGTCATTAGGAAACTGTCAATAATAAAGTGTTATTTTTCAGCGTCCGAAAATAAGAAAAAAAATTAAAAGGTAGGTTTGGAAAATCGAGCAAACCTGAACGAATTTTAAACCTATAAATATATTATATATATATATATATATATATATATATATATATATATATATATATATATATATATATATAAGTGTGCCGTGGAATCAATCACGCGTCTTGAATTATTACTATTACTCTTGAAAAGTAACATTGGAAAAAGCTATAAGTGAATGAAAAATAGAACTGTCAAGTTCTGAAGTTTTTGTTTTTAAGAAAATTAAATATGGTAATAACGGCTGAACAAAAAGTTACTTTAGAAATGGTCGAAAGGTTGATGGCCAGTGCATGGGTTTATTCAACACGGGACGCCATTCACATTTTCAAACAAAATTTCGACACGTAGTCATGGATTTCGACTAGATTCGCCAAGTTTTGACTAAATATGTGGCTTTGTTTAGAGAAACAGGAAGTGTGAATAGAAAGGAAGACAGTGGGCTACCCAAAGTTCGCACTGCACAAAAAGTAGAAGAATTGAGGCAAATTGTTAATAAACACCCACAAACCTCTATTCGGCGTTTAAAGGTGCGCGCCCACTTAGGCGAAGCGTCGCGAAGCGAAGAGAAGAGAATTTTATCCATCCAAGAACTTTACATGCAATCAAATGGGAGCCCGCACACTGAAGCGTCGAGAAGCGTTGTGCGGGCTTCCATTTGATTGCACGTAAGTTTCTTGGACGGATAAAATTCTCTTCTCTTCGCTTCGCGACGCTTCGCCTAAGTGTGCGCGCACCTTAAGCCAGCAACTAAATGTATCCTGCTGAACCTGCAATGCAATCCTGAAATGTGACCTGCATATGCACGCTTATCGTCGAAGCTCAGTCCAAGAATTGTTACCACCACACGACAAGTCGCTACGAGTGCACTTCAGAGTGGTTTATCGATAATTTGCAATGAAAACGTGTTTGAAATCCCCTTTTTTACTGACAAGCCGAGGTTTTACCTCCCTGGTTATCTCACTAAATGAGAATGTGGAGTTCTGAATATCCTCATTTCTTTATAGAGAAGCCTCTGCATTCACAGAATTTGGCGGCCATATCGAAAAGAAGGTTAATTGGACCGATTTTTTTTGAAGAGACTCCTAATTCGGCGTGATACTGTAAGAAATTTTAGAAAATTTTGTAAATGCATTAGACGATGAAGAGATACGACAAGGCTACTTCCAGCAGTACAGTGCATCAATTCACGTAAATTGACGATTTCAATTTTTTGGAAGAATTTTTCGAATACCACCGTCACACCCAGAGTGATCTGTTCTTCAGCCACCCTGGGTGTGAGCCGGCCTGATGAATGGTAAGGGCCCAGAAATCGCGATAGCAGGAGGGCACTCAGACCAAAATCAAAAAGAATAGTCCTACTATTTTATTTTATGTCATTTGGCGGTCTTGTGTTTTTCACTAGCGAAAGAATTAAAGCTTTAGCATTTTCTGACATATATATTACCTATATCGACCGAAGAAAGCCCCCATTTTCTATATAGTATATACACCAATATTTTCTAAAGTGCTTAGCTTTAACAATATCTTTAAGAAGACTTATAATAACAGAATAAGGAAATTTTTATTATGGTACCAAAAACAAAAATAAACAGGCAATCCAAATAACAGCAGCGAAAGACTGAATCATCCACCATGCTAGGTAATCTGCAATACCACGATTTTTCAACATGATTAATAATATTCGTTTAAGTTTAATAGATCCTGAGATAATGTAGTCGCAGCTCCTTTACTGACATATTTTTCCTACGCATTCCCTTTCGTACCTGACAACATATTAATAGCCACCTTAATGAGTTACTTCGTCCCAGGGCCGTAGCCGGGGGGGTTGTCTGAGCGTACTCATACACAAAATTAGGTCTGTTAATTTTCAATTCAAATTTTAGGTCAAACGGTTAAGAAAATAGCTTACACCATTTCGACAACCTGTACTTTTTTATTATTCCTTGAATGAAAGCAACCGAAGAAATATTATCCAGCTCGTAAAGTAAAAAATGCTTTGTCTGACAAAAAAAGTAATTATTTTTCCACCCCCGTAATATGAAGGTGTAAGAATACACAATGGATATCTGTAATGAGGCTGAGATATCTGTATGTTGATAAACTACATAATTTCGTATCTTGTTTTCTTGCAGACATACGTGACATTGATATTCTTTTGTGGCATTTTGGCCTTGCCAACTCGTTTGCACAGGGGCGGAGAACTGCGTAGGCAGGTGTGGATAAACAAAAAACTGTTACACAAACCATTGCTTTAATATAGCAGAATTTATTGCCCTATTATCATACAGCACGTCAAATTGTTAAAAATAAATGTTTAAGCGCAGTTCTTTGCAATGTTATTGCAATTTACTAATTTTCATGTTTTATAAAGATTCGAGTATTTACAAACAACACAAACTCTTAATTGAAAGATCTGATCTGATTTTATTCAAAGAAATATTTATTTAAATTGGAAAATCCATGTTTTTCCACCATATTCCCCTCAAATAAGAGAATATCGTATTTATTGTTGCTCTTGATATTTCCAAAGCCTTTAACCAAGTATGGCATGCCGCACTGCCCCACAAACTACCTTCTTACGGTCTTCCTCCCCAACTATGTTCCTGGATCGGTAGCCTTCTCTCTAATAGGCGCAAATCTGTCTTGGTGGACGGTCACTCGTCTAACTTCCATCCTATCAATGCGGGCGTACCCCAAGGTTCAGTCCTGGCACCAACCCTATTTCTTCTTCACATTAATGACCTGCTCTCTTCAGTTACCAATCCCATCCATAGTTACGCTGACAAAGGTACTCTTCACTCCAATATTCCTTTTTCCAGACAAGTTTCAAATTAAAAGCTGGGTAATAGGCGCACATCTATGCTCCTATCCCTTCCCCAAGATATTCAATTAATCTTAGACCGGGGTACTAGAAACCTTATTCAGTTCTAGGCCTCCAAAACCCAGAACATCCAACAGCTCCTGAACATCCCACTTCTCTCGCTCATTCATATTTAGGGCCTCCAGATTATGGAACAAATTGCCTGCAGATTTTTCCCTTCTCTCCCTAACCTCCAATCCTTTAAACCCCGTGTCAATAGATTACATTTCCCTTCTCGTCAGGTGCCCACGGTATGTTAGTTTCGTAGGCTTGAAGTCTACGTGGGCTGCCCCAGATAATTTTTAAAAAAACAAAATAATTTAAAATCTTTATTTCGACACCCCCCCCCCCCCCCCCCTTCCGACGATGTTTTTAATTCTAGAAATTTTGTAATTATTGGTCTTTATTGCTAATACTTCTATAAACACTTATTCGAACAATATTAGAATTTTCATATTAATAATGCTGTCCTTAAAACAAGATCTTTTGAAATGACAATATCGATGAATATAAATTATTTATGACAAAAGTTTTAGTCTTTCATTATAACTTTTAAGTGTATTTAATTAAATGTGAATGTGTATTTATTTAATTACATTTCTTCAATTTAAACAACATTTTTGATAAGGTAAATTTCTTGTTTTTAAAGTTAGAAAAGCTCTAAAAGTAAAGTTATATTATTTTGATTTCATAATTCATATCAAAGGATTTTCTAGGTTAATGTTTTTTTCTGCGTAGGAAAAGCAATGATGAAAGTGATTATATCCCTAAAAACATTTCTTTCTAAAATTGTCTTATATATTAATGGAGCTTTTAAAAGCAAGGATTTCACCATGGAGTATCTAAATACGAAGCTTTTAACACGATAATATATTTAGTAAGACATAAACTTCTTTAACTGACTAAATTTATAACCCTATCAGACAAAACAGAAAATTTATTTAGTCTACAGTTTCCAATGGTTCTAACTTGACAAAATAATAAAAATAGCATTTGAAAACTGAAGGCCTACCGACTTTGAATTAACGATAATTTGATTTCCTGGATCCAGATGTAAAATAAAAATTTCATCGCCTAATTTATGGCATAGGCACACGGCTGTAAGAGTAATATTTCAATTTTTCTGTTTTACGTATTTTGACAAACTCAAATATAATTATAGAATGGTATTTTTTCATCTGCCAATAAAATGTTCGGAATGAAATGAGAGGGCTTAGTTGTGAACGATTTAATGACGTGATTTAATGAATATATCTTGATTAATTGTCACTTTCAATCGCAGAATAATTTACACGTACCCGCTTTTTAAATACTTGTTATAAATCTGGCAAATACTAAGAGGATAGTTTGGAAAAGTCTATTGCTACATTTATGTACCGGACAAATGACTAAAAGCCATGGCATTTAAAAATGCTGTTATTTCCTTAGGATGATATTTTTTTGTAGGGCAAACACTAGACACGTATTTCCAACGTCACAACAATTTAAATACTTGTTAAACTTACATCAGGCAATAAAAAAACTGTTCAAGAAGAATCAGAATATTTAAAGCTTTTAAGATTGAAATATCTTTAAATAAAAGAAAATGTAATATTTTATTTTTCATTTTCAGTATATATCATCATCATTTTTCAATATATATCATCATCATTTTCAGTTGTTTCAAGCATTTCCGGTTATGGTGTAGCCTCCCTTACGTATTCCTTTTTCATTTCAGCCCACTGTTGTCTATTGTTGGTAATGCAGGCCCAGGTTAGTCCTGCTAATTTCTTTATATCATGGTCCCATCTTAAATTTGGGCGTCTTCTTGGTCTTTTCACGCCTCTTGGGTAACATTGTGTAATTCTTGTGGTCCATCTATTGTCAGTTCTTCTCGCCAAGTGTCCTGCCCATTGCCATTTTAGGGACTTGATCCCGTGGATTACGTCTATCACCTGGGTTTTCTGTCTTATCTACTCTATTCTCTTGCGGCCCCTTCTAGTTATTCCTATATAGCATGCATCGTTCCATAGCCCTTTGTGCTACCTGGAGTTTTATTGTTATGTCTGTTTTTAGTATCCAGGTTTCACATCCGTATGTCATGACTGGTAGTATACATTGATCAAACGTTCGCTTCTTTAGGGGGAGTGGAATTCTAGATTTGAATAGGACTGAGTTTCTACCGAATGCTATCCATGCTAGTTTTATTATTCTGTTGATTTCTGGTAGTAAAGATCCCGAGATGTGTATTATTGGCACAGATATATGATATATGTAGCCTTGTACTACTTCCAGTGTGGTGTTGTTTACTTGTATGTCTTGTTTGTCTACCAGTTCGTTTACATTATCTTGGTTTCGGCTAGGTTCATCTTCAGACCTACTTTATTGCATGCTGTATTTAGTTCGTCAATTTTCTGTTGAAGTTCATCAGGGTTTTTGGCGATTAGTAGAATGTTATCAGCGAATCTTAGATGGTTGAGATGTTCTCCGTGTATGCATAGACCTTTGTTGTCCCCTCTTAGCTTCCGGAAGATTTCTTCAAGTGTTGCCGTGAAGAGCTTTGGAGTTGTTGCGTCTCCTTGACGTACTGCCTTATTGGTGGGGAATTCCGGATATCCTTCGTATATCATGACTCAGGCTTTGGCTTATTTACATACGTTTGACAGGGTTTCTATATACGGTTTGTCGACACCTTGATTAGTTAGGGCTTCTATTATAGCTTTAGGATATATGGAGTCGAACGCCTTCTCGAAGTCTATGAAGGCTAGTGTCAGTGGTATATCATATTCCTTTGTTCGACTGATGACCTCCCTTAATGTGTGAATGTGGTCGATTGCACTGAAGCGACTTCTAAAGCCCGCCTATTCCCGTGGTTGTGCAGCACCTAGCGTGTTCTGTATTCTGGTATTTATGATCTTTGTGCATACCTTGTATATTATTGGTAGTATGGTAGTAGACTGATTGGTCGATAGTTTCTTATGTCTCCTTTACTGCCTTTCTTGTGGATTAGAATTATTATATTGGCGTTGTTTCTCTTGATCTTAGGCACTTAGTGTAGATTTTAGCTAGGATTTGCCATGTTCATTTACCTGCGTATTTGATTAGTTCGGCCATGACACCGTGATTTCCTGCTGCTTTACCATTTCTCATGTTGTTAAGCGCCTTCTCTACTTCTTCCACGAGAACTTCTGGGGTGTCGTCATTTATTCGTGGTGTCGTTTCGTATTCCTGTATCGTCTCCGGGGCCTTATATATATATATATATATATATATATATATATATATATATATATATATATATATATATATATATATATATATATATATAAACTGCTGGCCAATTCAAGCGGGACAAACTAAATTTTTGATAAAATTTAGAGTGGAATATTTTCGAAACGAAAAAAGATTTTGATTTAACTTTTTCAGTATGTAATTGAATAGTTCTTCTAGTTTTTATACTTCAAGGCACTATTGCTAGCAGTCGCTGCAACTCTATTTTACAGGGTGTTAAGTGAAACCCTGACTTTTTTGGAAAAGTTTTCCAGTTCCGAGAATCTAGGAAGAATTTTTTTTGAATTTTCTTTTCATACTAAAATGATCCATGGTCAAATACAAAAAAACAATTTCTCCGGATTTTCTCTATTTTCATTTGTTTTCCGTATACAGGGGTTAGTCGAAATTATCGACTTCTTCTTACAAAGGAACCCCTAATTTGGCCGTTTATTCACAAAAAGCGAAAGACCAAGTAAATTTGTAGTTTGAAGTAGTCCAGCTAACAAAATTAATACAAATTTTTGTACAGGGTGTAGCAAGTTTGGATCACGGGCTAGTAAATTATTGTTTTTTAATTTCTACTACTTTTTCCTAAGTTAACTATTAATTATCACGTGCTACGTTAAAGGGTTAAAATTTGTTAGGTCCGATAACAGTACTGGTTAGAAAGATCCTTTTTGCCCAAACGGGTTTTTCATTTTTTGTCTAGTCCCATTTTTAGTGATTAAACGGCTCGCATTTTGAACCTAACTTTTTGCAATTGCATCCATGAACGATTGAAGTGAGAGTGCTTTTTTGGTGGTACATAATGAATGTTTTATCCAACCAAAAAACATGTAGTGGCCAAACAGCTAATGATGCTTATTCGAAGAATTTTTTAGCATTATACAGGGTTGCAAAAAATATACCACCTATACTTTGCAGGTGGATTTCTGTTAATTTAGCGGCGTTTCTATTTCTTAGTCAAAAGATCTAGTAGGCCAAAAAATAAAACATTTTCTTTGCTATTGACAGTTACCAAGGCAACAAAGTATTCTTCTTTGAATTGGTGCGTTATTATCCTTTATAATGGCTCGATTAAGTGCAAAAGAACAAGCTAATTGTTTGCGTTTACTACAAGATGGGGTAAAAATTAGTATTATTGCGGGTATGTACGGGGTTGGGCGAAGTACAATATCTCGACTGCGTCAACGCTTCCACGAAACGGGAAGTGCAAACTATCGTTATGGGGGAGGTCGCCAAAAGAAAGTCGGCATTGCAGATGAAAGATGGTTGGTTAGAGAGGCTCGTCGAAGGCGAAAAATTCCATCAGAGAAAATTAACCAGGAGTTCAGAGCAAGAACACACATTCGTGTGAGCAATAGGACCATTAGAAGAACTTTAAACAATAATAACAGGTGAGTTACTTCAAATGAGATCTTATTTTTTGTACCAATATTTTTAGTGTTTCATTTTAGTAAGTCGGCTATTATAATATCGACGTCAGCTGAGGCGTGAATCTTGGATTTTGCGCACCGATATTATAAATGTAAACTTGAACTAAGTTGTTCATAAATTAAAGTTTTGATAGGCGACCCTAAACACATTATTTGTGCTTGCAGCGTAATGTTCCTTAGTTCTTCCCTAGAACTAACGTTATGAAAATTGACCTAATTTTGCATTTTAGTATAATAAAAGCTACTGTTGGCTTATTTATTGGTTCATTCCCTACACCTATACTACAGATTTTTAAGCCAAAATTTTAATTTTAGAGCTCGGCGACGTGCTAAATGTGTGCGACTTCTACCACAGCATAGGCGAAGACGTCTCCAGTGGGCATATGAACATCGCAATTGGCCATTAGATAACTGGGAAAACTGCATGTTTGTAGACGAGTCAAGATTTAATTTAATTCACTCGGACGGCAGAATATTAGTTTGGCGTGAACGTGGCGAACGGTATATGGAGGAGAATATGGCTCCTCAGGAACCTTTTGGTGGTGCAGGCGTTACTGTTTGGGGTGGTGTAATGTTTAATGGCAAAACGGAACTTTTTTTAACATTGGAGCCCATTAACGGTCAGGTATATAGGGACGAAATTTTAAGCAATATCGTTCTACCATTTGCAAACAATTTTGGGAACGATTTTGTGCTAATTGACGATAACGCCAGACCTCATAGAGCACGCATTGTGCAAGAGTTTTTGGAAGCTAATAATATTACCAGGATGGTCTGGCCTGCAAAATCACCAGACATGAATATTATCGAACACGTCTGGTCTAAATTGAAATTATTGGTAAGTTCTAGGGAAGATCCTCCTCAGACTCTAGAACAACTTGCAGACGCCATTGTTCAGGAGTGGGAAAATATTCAGCAAGAATTTGTCAATAATTTGGTAATAAGCATGCCTCGAAGATGCCAAGAGATAATAAATGTAAGGGGAGGTCCTACTAGGTATTAAGATTTGTTTTGTTTTCGTTAGTTGCAAGTTTTTATAATACCTTCAAGTAAAAAAAATGTTCTATAATTTAAAAAGTTTTCTGTTTACCTATAAAAGTAACAACCAAAATTTACATTTTGGATCTCCTAAAGTAATGCCGGGAAAAATAACTACTAAATTTGAAAATTACGTATCTTTTCGAGTACTTTCAAAAGTAATTAAATCTTCTGAAATTTCTATACCTTCTAAAAACTACGCTATACAGAATTTTATAACTTGTTCAGTTGAATTCACTATCCATCTCCAATTTTTGACGAGAAAAATGTACTCCGTGACTATTAATTTAAGACACTTCTTATTAATTAAAATTTCTCAATGCCATGTACTGACTTTTTAGAGCAGTGGTAAAATATTTTTCTTTTATAATGAATAATCGAAGTTTACGAAAATCCAAAGATATCGAGAAACACGTGGCTTCTATTATAAGTAGTAACTTCTGCACAATCCTGTATAATGTGAAAAAGTTCCGAATGAATATTATTCTTTTTATCTGTATCGTTACTAGATTTTATTAATAATAAGTAGGACATTTTCTTTAATAATTATTGATATAGCAAAAAGGAACTTTATGAATACCTAAAGGACTCTAAAATCACATGATTTTCATATAAAATGTAGGTGATATGTTTTGGGCAAACGCGGACAAAAGCAGCGAATAAGCATCTTTAGCTCTATGGCCACGACACTTTTTTATTGGTTGGTTAAACCAATAAACGATGTCCACTTCAATAGTTCATGAATGCAATCGCAAAAAGTTAAGTTTTAAACGCAAGCCATTTGTATCACTAAAAATGGGACCAGACAAAAAAATTCAAAAACAGTTTCGGCAAAAAGTTCCAAGAAAATTGGGACTATATTCAATTAATTTGAAAATCACATGACTTCCATATAAAGTATAGGTGGTATATTTTTTGCAACCCTGTATAATGCTAAAAAATTCTTCGAATAAGCATCATTAGCTGTTTGGCCACTACATGTTTTTTGGTTGGATAAAACATTCATTATGTACCACCAAAAAAGCACTCTCACTTCAATCGTTCATGGATGCAATTGCAAAAAGTTAGGTTCAAAATGCGAGCCGTTTAATCACTAAAAATGGGACTAGACAAAAAATGAAAAACCCGTTTGGGCAAAAAGGATCTTTCTAACCAGTACTGTTATCGGACCTAACAAATTTTAACCCTTTAACGTAGCACGTGATAATTAATAGTTAACTTAGGAAAAAGTAGTAGAAATTAAAAAATAATAATTTACTAGCCCGTGATCCAAACTTGCTACACCCTGTACAAAAATTTGTATTAATTTTGTTAGCTGGACTACTTCAAACTACAAATTTACTTGGTCTTTCGCTTTTTGTGAATAAACGGCCAAATTAGGGGTTCCTTTGTAAGAAGAAGTCGATAATTTCGACTAACCCCTGTATACGGAAAACAAATGAAAATAGAGAAAATCCGGAGAAATTGTTTTTTTGTATTTGACCATGGATCATTTTAGTATGAAAAGAAAATTCAAAAAAAATTCTTCCTAGATTCTCGGAACTGGAAAACTTTTCCAAAAAAGTCAGGGTTTCACTTAACACCCTGTAAAATAGAGTTGCAGCGACTGCTAGCAATAGTGCCTTGAAGTATAAAAACTAGAAGAACTATTCAATTACATACTGAAAAAGTTAAATCAAAATCTTTTTTCGTTTCGAAAATATTCCACTCTAAATTTTAGTTTGTCCCGCTTGAATTGGCCAGCAGTTTATATATATATATATATATATATATATATATATATATATATATATATATATATATATATATATATATATATATATATATATATTTATATATATATATATATATATATATATATATATATATATATATATATATATATATATATATATATTAAATGTAAATGCAAAGATTGACTTCTTGGCTGGCGAAGAAGTTAATCTTTGCCTTTATATTTTATATATTACCTCTAGACCGAAGAAATTTCCCGAATTAGACCAACAACAGTTACACCCATAAAGATGTAAAATCCTTCTGAGTATGCTTTCTCTCGTATTAAAAAAGTTATTTCTGTCAGTTTTAATCGCAGATCATTAAGTATAAAAAACGATATTGACGAAGGATTGATTATATTGCAAATTTGCTGAATGTATACATTGCACAATTAAAGGAATTTTTCTACCTGGGTGGTTGCATAAAATTATTCTTAACACCGTGTGAAGTCCTTTGTGTAATATTTTATACATGAGAGATTATGGTGGTCTAAAGTTCTGATCCCTTTCAAGTGTTATTAAAAAATTAAAGCCCATCTAAGGACCTTGCTAAAGGGTAAAATAAAATTTACTTAAATTCCTGTTTGGGTCTACTTTTAACGACCATTGCCAGAGTGAAAAATTTAAATTTCTCGTTGAAAAATAAACACATTCAGGTTATTTTTTTTTTCGTGCATGATGGAAGCCTAATCTGTTTATATCCCAGGAAAATAAGAGCTTTGTTACCAGCTTATAAGTTGCTGGATAAAATGATGATAATGTACCTTTTCTACCTTATTAATTCGGGTAAAGAACAGGATATTAACCTTTACTTAGAAATTATTTAGGGTAAGGTTAAAACGAATGTCTGCTAACCCATAAACCTATATCGTTTTGCCTTTATTCTCTTTCTCCTGCAGTTTTTCCTTCTTTTAGTCGTTTCCTTTTCTTCTTCATTCGGGAAATTTAGGGTCAATTCAGCTATATTCGAAAACTTTGCATAAGTCTAATGTCATAAATAGCTTTTTATCGTCGTACAAGTAAGCCGAGAAAACGGCCGAACTTCGATTTTACCGTAAAATTTTCTTTAACAATATCTTTCTTCAATGTCAAAATATTACTCACCCCCTTACGCCCCGATCAAGCATGTCACATCACTTGCTGTGGCAATTTGAAGGATCAGTCGTAATAGAAAATATTTTACATTATAAATCCTGAATTACTTTTTATTTATTGTTCTAAATTATGAAAAAATTACGATGATTCAAAATTTAGTTCATGCATAGACAGTTTCTGATTAGAATACCTGCCAAAAATAGCTCTAACATCTGTCGTGAATGAAATACCACACTAAACTAATTTAAACAATATTCATTCTCTAACAATGGTCACGCAGATTAAAATTTATGTATAAAATACACAGGTAGAACATTTAATGTAAATAAACAGAGTAATCTGGTGCTATGTATAACAGCTCGAAAGAACTAGCTGATAGTAGGTGTAACGTGTATGTCATGCATCAAAGCTAGAGTTAATCTTGACTTGACGCACCCAGAAACTGTAACTTCAAGACGAATTATTTAAGATTTTAAATACTTGCTGCCCATGCACCAGGTGTACTAATATTTTAATTGAGCAGATTATTACAATAATCATTTAGCCATTTAAATCAAAAACATGGGCATTTCGCTTAGGAAGGAAATGATTTTCTACTGTCAATTATCTGTAACGTTCCGTCAGAAGGCAAATACTAGACGCAAGAAAAACTCTTAATTTAAAGAATCTTACTTTAAAATAAGCAAATGTTGTATTTGATATAATTGAAGTAAATATTTTTTTAAGGCAAGAAACCCATGTCTTTGACCATCTGTCCTAATAAGGAAAAGTTTTATTTATGTGGACACAGTGAAGAAAGTTTACCGGTAATTTTCATTTGATTTTTCTCAGTGGTAATTTACCGGTAATTTTGTAAATATTTTAAATAACAAACATTTAGGATATATATATATATATATATAATGTCTGGCAAAAAGTTGACAACATATGAAAAACTTTTTTATTATCTATTGATTTCTCAGAAACTTTTATTCATGATAAAAGTTGGTGCATTAAGAAAAATTAATTTAACACCTTAAATTAATTTACCACAACCTTAAGTTTCAGGTAGAATATACAAAGAAAGAAGGAAGTAAGAAAGGAGAACCGCTGTGGAGAAAATTAGTGATGAAACTTACAAAAATCCCCGTCCCTTTTTTATAAAATTTAGTCTGAAATTCCCCTGCAATGACACATTTTTTGTAAAAGTGTTATTTGACTTTTGTCCTTCTCTTGACAGGCGCTTTACTTTCTTTGTAGAAGTGATTTTGAAATTCCCAGATTCTTGTTTGTCTAAACCAAGATTTTTGTATTTTTGAGCACCCTGTATACTCTATCTAAAATTTGAAGGTGTCAAAAACTATTTTAATGCACCAACTTTTATCATGAATAAAAATTTTTGAGAAATCAATCATAAAAAAATGATTACTTTATATGTTCATGGCGACAAAGTGTATGCTTCATTTAATTACATTTCATCAATAAACAACATTTTTAATAAAATAAATTTCGAACTTAAAGTAAATTAATAGAAAAGATTCTCTTTTTTGTGTATCTGAGATAAAATGTTTGATAATTTCTTTAAAAAAAACTTTAAAAAGCTTTAAAACCAGAACTCATTACGAGGGTGCTAATTTAATAAACAATATTTCGCGCCCCTTATTTATCGCGCAGTTTAAATGTTTTAATTGAGCGCGTAAAATATTATAAATTGCGCGTATCAATTTAGTAAAAGCTGTTGTAGAGCAATTCATCGAATTAACAAACTAGTTATGTGTTAAAATCGTGTAGGCGGCCAGAGTAACGCAATGTCATCGATCCTCTATGCTGATTTTTATGGAACAATTAATTCTGTCCGCACACAACAACGGCCGTATTTTAAGTAAACAATTTTTTTTTGGAATTATAAATGCGTCAAGTGGAACTATGTCATGCAGATAATATGGCATACTATTAAAAAAATAAACATTTTTTTACTTACTTTGGGCTTTTTTTAATTTTGAGCCAAATAAATTTATATATTGGTGTTTTTGATGCAAAAATCCGATTTAATTATTGTAAATGCTGTTATTATAGTAAGCTACGTTTATATATATATATATATATATATATATATATATATATATATATATATATATATATATATATATATATATATATATATATATATATATATATATATATATATATATATATATATATACACAGGGTGTCTGGAAAAGGTCTGTACAAAATGCTACCACGTATTCGTGAGACTAAAATAAGGCGATTTAACCCAACTTACCTATATCCAAAAGTGTTTCGTTAGGGAGATACAGAGCCCCAAAGGGGTACTTAACGATTTACTTTTTTGGCTCTAACTTTTGAACCGACTTGTATAATTTAATGAAATTTTAATATTTTATGTTGGCCATAAAGGCTCATAAAACCATACTACAGTAGATGTTTGACATCGTCAGGGAAGTCAGGAACGGACTTGCCACCACACTCGTTGGGCCAAATTTTTGACAGGTATAATTTTACAGAGCTCAAAACTGATTTTTTAAATACTTTGGTCATTCCTCTTTAAAAACGGTACTCTACATTTGTTTCGATAAATTTAGCCGTTTTCGAAAAAATTAAGGTTTTGTCTAACACGTTATTGAAATAATTCTACAATACTACAATAAAACACCAGTCGTTTTTATCTCGTTAACAATGTGTTATTGACAGGTAAAAGTTAAATCATAAAAAGTACTTAAAACTGAATCTTTTTGATATTTCAGAAGTCGCGTAAACAGAAAAATGTTAAAAATGTGAAAGCTCTCCTTCTTCTTGTTTACTTGAGCAGATTTTCGAAGTGGGCGCCCTGTACCTCTATACATTTTCTTATCCGACATATGTTTTGTTGTACTTGAAACAACATTCCAGGATTGTCTCGAATTTCGTTGCAATGGTGTGTTATTCTTTCTATCAGGTTTTCCCTGGTGTGAACTGGCGTTGAATATACAAGCCTTTTTAAATTTCCCCACAAGAAGAAATCTAAAGGAGTCATGTCGGGCGACCTCGGTGGCCATACAATAGGCCCACCTCGACCTATCCATCTATCACCAAAAGTATTTGATAAGTGCTGACGAACTAAATTGCTAAAATGGGGCAGTGCACCGTCGTGCATAAACCACATCTGATTTCTAATTTCTAAGGGCACATTTTCTAATAAACCGTTTAAGTTTTGATGCAAGAATTGCAAATAGATGGCACCATTTAATCTGTCTTCAATAAAGAACGGTCCAATGAGATGATTCCCAATAATCCCCGCCCACACTTTACCCATGAATCTTTGTTGATGCTTTGTCTGCTCTATTGCATGGGGATTTTCTTCATGCCAGATATGCAAATTATGGCCATTTATTACACCGTCTCGGGTGAAACCGGCTTCGTCCGTTAACAAAACAATACTAGTAAAATTTGTATTTTGCCTAAATCGTTGAGAAAACCAATTTGCGTAATTGACTCTTGCAGGATAATCAGCGGGAGACATGGCATATACCTTTTGGACGTGATACGGATGTAGCAGTTGTTCTCGAAGGGTCTCATAAACAACCCACTTTGTCGCATGAACTTGAACCGACAACTTTCTTACACTATTAGAGGGATTTTCAGCAATCTCATCCAGAATTTCCTCCTCTAACTGAGAGTGTCTTGCTCTTCTTGGAGGCCCTTCTCCACCACGGCGCGGCAAAAAAATTCATAAAATGGATTAGCAAAAAATTCGCTATTTTTAGCATTTTTCTTTATTTCACTTGACTTTTTACCTGTCTCTCTTAAGCTACGATCCACCCTTTCAAAAGTTCTTCGGTGCGGTAAACGTCGATTTGGAAATGTACCAGAATAAATTATTCTTGCCTCCACACAATTGCCAAGTGCTTGTCCATAAATTAGATGCATGTCAGCATATTCGCTATAGGAATAATGCTCCATTACTTAATTCTTGTATAATCAGCCAGACACTTTTGAAAAGTGTTGACAATAACACATTGTTAACGAAATAAAAACGACTGGTGTTTTATTGTAGTATTCTGATAAAATTATTTCAATGACGCGTTATACAAAAACTTAATTTTTTCGAAAACGGCTAATTTTATCGAAACAAATGTAGAGTACCTTTTTCAAAGAGGAATGACCAAAGTATTTAAAAATCAGTTTTCAGCTCTGTAAAATGATCCCTGTAAAAAATTTGGCCAAAAGAGTGTGGTGGCAAGTCCGTTCCTGACTTCCCTGACGATGTCAAACATCTACTGTAGTATGGTTTTATGAGTCTTTATGGCAAACATAAAATATTAAAATTTCATTAAATTATACAAGTCGGTTCAAAAGTTAGAGCCAAAAAAGTAAATCGTTAAGTACCCCTTTGGGGCTCTGTATCTCCTTAACGAAACACTTTTGGATATAGGTAAGTTGGGTTAAATCGTCTTATTTTAGTCTCACGAATACGTGGTAGCATTTTGTACAGACCTTTTCCAGACACCCTGTATATATATATCGAAGAAACTTTCCCATTTTGTACATATCGTACATTTCCTACAAATACGACCCAAATAAAAGTTATTTTACCTTGACTAGCCCCCCAAATTTTGAATCTGATTCCGACCCTGTTCCTGGCTAAAGCGATTTAACATTTAGATAATGATAATATCAATTTGTCGTGTCAGAAGAAATATTCTTGGATACGGATAATTTTGTTTATAAAAATGATATCGTTAAGATAAGAATACAAGTGTATGGCTTGCCGTACTCGTAGCAATAATAATTACATTCTTTGCATGTTTTTTATCAGAAATAGTACGTGTTTTTACACTTTAGGACGTAACCATATATTTTAAACGCAAAAGGCGAAACTAAAGTAAAACTTTACCGGAACGTACATTAATTTTTATTCTAAAAATCCTGGTAAAAATAAGTAATTATATAAAAATTATTTTAAAATCACTACAAAGCCAGGAGAGAGGCACTTTCTTCGACTTAGTCTAAATTGTAAGGATGGAAAGATAATTATTCTGTATTTTATCTCTCTTAAACGTTTTGCTTTAAAAGGTCTTGAAGTTGAAGCCAATGGGAGCAATACAATAACGGCGTACAAACGACGTAAATAAGTTTACACAGTGCTTAACAGCAAATGGACAAATAACTTGTCAAGATCGCAACGTAGATTGACATTTAGTACGAACTGGTGTTAATTTTTCGACGCGAAATTTAAAATCGCTTTAAATATTGCACCAATTTAACAGCAAAAAGGACATATAGAGAAATATACGCATGCATCCCAGGCTTTTATTGCGTTAAATGCACTAAAATTTTATGTCACTCTTTATTACGATTCTAATTTATATAATATCTTTATACTCTTATTAAGCTCAATGTAGATAAACATATGCCATTTTCTTTGCTTGGATTCAGATTATCTAGGCAAATAAAAGGAATGAAAACAGGTCAATGCAAAGTGAAGTATATATTGTTCGGAATTATTTCAGGTCATAAATAGTTTATTTCGCTCGCCGTGTATGCAAAATTATTTTAGTTATTATTCCTTGTCCTCCCCTGACCTCTGACAACGAAATTATCTTCACCTCTAAAGGGAAAGCTGAACTATTTGCCAAACAATTCGCGGCCAATTCCACCCTAATTCCTCCTGCCAATTTCTCTCTTCCAACGGCTACGTCGGTACCCTACAAAATGTCCAACATAATCCTAAAGGTCAAACAAATTTAAAAAATTCTTTTATCCCTTGACACCAAAAAGTCCTCCGGTCTGGATGGCATACCAGCAATTGTTCTGAAAAAATGCGCTCTAGAGCTTGCACACATCCCAACTCGTCTTTTCCAGATCTCGTATAACAAGGGTATCTTCCCAGACAGGTGGTGGAGAACTATCGATAGTCATTACCATCGATAGTTATCGATAGTCGAACCTTTGACTATCGATAATTATCGATAGTTTTCGATAGTATTAACAGAGAAAAATAAGACAGAGAATATCTCTTCTTCCCGCCAGCTCGACAACGCGATGGCCTTCAAACGGCAACACCCCGAGATCGGCCCGTACGATTCTCACCTTATACTCACCCCGACATTAGCCAGTGCGGTAGCAACACGGCAAGCAGAGAGTTTTCTGCGGCGCGTCTCAATACTCACTCTCACTGTGCTTTATAATAACCCAATATCTGCATCGCACGCCCATGGCAGCAAGCAAATCGTATTTATGAATGAAATCCGTACGAGATATTATTGTCTCTGTCTTATTTTTCTCTGGTATTAATGCCCATTTCCACCAACACTCCCTAACGCTTGGAAAAGAATATCTTAGGCTAAGATGCGATTTTGGTTTCCACCAACGTTTATTCCTTTCCTAAAGTAGGTTAGGGCTTCCTAAATTTAGGGAGTCAAATTTCTCCACCTAATCGTTTACCGACAAAGGAAACGGATGCGCATTTAATTATTTTGAACTTAATCTTGCGTTTTATTGTTTTTTAAAAATAATTTCGATTTGGACCCTTGTTTTTTGTGTGGTGTTTTTAATTTTTTTCGTTATGGAAATGCTTGATGAGGATGAAAACTGGGACATTTTGGAACTACTGGAAAATAGATTTCCTCGGCGAATTTATAATCGAATTTAAATTGCCTTATAAAAATAGGAAATAGTAACAGATGAACCACCATAAACAATCATAAAACTTAAACGGCAGAGGTAGAGTCTGGTAGAGGGTAAGCAAAACATAGAAAAAAGGTGAAATACCCTTAAACCCACAGACCTTAACCTAACTTTGAATAGAAATGGGCGTTAGGGTGGACTATCGATAGTTTAAAAAACTATCGATAATTTTCGATAGTCAAAACTATCGATTGTTATCGATAGTGCTATCGATAGTTCTCCACCACTAGCAGCTAGAAGACTGCTCGTGTTCAGGCTGTCCCGAAGAAACGTTCCAAAGTTCCTTCCATCTAATTATAGACCTACATATCTCTCTTCTCTCTGTTGTCAGCCAAGTTATGGAGAAAGTCCTCAACTTCCAAATTCTAAAATATCTAGAAAAACACAAAATCATCCATGACAGATAGTACGGATTTCGTCACCAAAGATCCACAGCTGATCTCACTTTTGTCACACATAACTGAAGCAATCTCTCGAATTTCATCGCGAATCCCAGATTTTTGCTCTTGATATTATCTGGATCGGTAGAAAATTATTGTAGGGAATTTTTCGGTACCTACCTTTTCCGAACAAGACTGGAAATCTCGATGTGATCGTGTCAAAAATATTGAAAAGTTTTACCTGAAGAGTGCGCCAGCTCTTGATGGCTTGATGGGATTGTAGACAGTATTGTAAGAACACCCACAGGTCGATGAAAGCGATATTTCAGATTTAGTTAGTAGCAGTGATTCGGGTAGTAATTCAAGTATCTCAGGAATTGAATTACTTGAAAAAGATATTTGTAAGAAGCTGCAAATTATAATTCATTTTAGCGAATAAAATCGACGCCTATGTAATGTAACAGAGCTTGCGTCATAATAAAATTTGATTTTATTCTGCAACATGACACATCATCAGAACGCTTGAACGGTTGAACGCCTTGATATTTAATTTTTAGGCTGATGACTAACTGAGTAATAGTAACCACCCACCGAAGCTGCATAATTATTAGATAGTAAATTAATAAAATTGCATATACATATGTTCATTTAAAATTATGATTTTTAAAATAGCTCTAGCAGAAAAAAATTAGTCGTAAAAACTTCCAGTTGCGAAAAACATTGATGGGAATATTATAATCTTGTGACATATGAAGCATTGTATGTTGTGAAATGCCCAGTTTTATGAATAGTTTCATTTTGTAGCTTACAGAACCGGGAGAACAGGAACTAATGAGCATAATTTTGTATCTCGAAGGGACTATCAAACAGAAATTAAACCTAACGTTTATTATAGTACATCATTTTTCTCAGAGACGACTCGTCAGTAGTAGATTAGTTAAAGATCTTACTAATTCTTACGAAATTTTAACATCAATATCTTCTATTTTAGGGGCTCTAGAAAATTTTACAACACACTGAAGAAACTGGTCCGCAAAATTACACTAAAAGCACTGGTTATGGGTGCCAGAAACAATTGGTTATATGTATTTTACCAAGGTAAATTTAGCAAAACTAGGTGGAAATTAGTTTTTTTCTACAACTATTTTGTAAAATTACATATTGTATTAGGTACATGGTAATTATTTTCTTGTATCTGCGACAGTAGATTTTAAGTCCAAGTGTTAACGTGCCGTGGGCGTCTGAAGAGATGGGAAATGTAATCTATTAATGCGGGGTTTCAAAGATTGGAGGGTGGGAGGGGAAGGGAAAACCTCTGCAAGCCTGGAGACCGAGCTGTTATAGCTGTACAGTAAAGGGATGTACGCTTCTTGTTGTTCTGTCAGGAATAGTCAAGGTTTTGATGAAAATCCGTGGAAATGTCGATAGAAAAGGTACAGATCCTCAACAATGCGGCGATGAGCAAGAAAAGGGAGTTTTTTGGGAGGACTGGGCCCACCCCACCACCAATATTTTACTCAAGAGGAACTAAAATAGTTCAAGAAACGTGATTTAGAAACCAAAATTAATTTGAATCGTCTCAAGCATAAGTTTACGTATTTAAAAAATGTGACTAGTTTACTTGGTTTAAAAAGCACAGAACATGCAAAAAACCAGTATACAGACTTTAAAACTCATAAAGGAAAGTGCAATTTATAAAGAGATAATATTTTACAGAGTCAGTGCATCTGAGGTTTCGCAGAGGATAAATAAATTGATTTGGAACAGAGCGCTGCACATTATTGTTGAAGACGGCCGACATTTTCGTTTGTCAAGGATGATTGGTGGAGTGAACATAAACTTTAAGATTTATATAAATGTGTCGTATATACAGGCAAAATAAAGAAAACCTACACAGATTGCACACACCAACACCACAGAAATTATATTTAGTATTTATCTGAAAGTTTGCGGTTATGCGTTTATTATTTTTCCTGGTGGCGTAAAGTGTTTTATGCAGACAGATATTAAAAATCACTTTTAATGTATTACTACATAGAAAAAATGTTTTTTTTTATCTGAGACATTATTAAAAATTTATTTTCAATGAATTCTTCGAAAGTTTATAACTGATTTTAATTTTCTTTAGATGTGTAAAGTAAAAAAATACCCCACCTACAATAAGCCGTTTTCAATTGTGATACACGCTGCTTTTATACCTCTGCTGATTATTTTAATAACTGTATACGCGTGTAGGTTCGTCTATTTATTGTACAAAATTAGTTAAATTCTGTAGGATGTTTTAGAGCCTGTCAGCAAAGTCATGAGTTATTAGACGGTTTGTATGCGGAACTAGTCCTACCCGCTCTGGAGGAGTTTACACAGATTTTATTTCAGCACAAAAGGACGAAATTGCTTGTTAGTCTCTAATTGAGTGGCATATTACCCTGTTACCTTAACCAATTCGGCCTACGATGTCGCATTAGCTTAGCCTGAATTGTGGATTGTATACGAATAATTTTTATTTGAAAGAATTTATTTTTTCTGAAGAATATACTGTAATGTAGGGCCGTAATTTTTTGAAGTAGTGTATGTTCAGACTAATCCAAAACGCGTCGAACTGAGAAAGATTTTAAAATATTCAAATTAATAACATCAAAGGTGGGTATTTACAGCTGCTTGGCAGCAAGTAAACGAGCAATAATGCGCATACGTATACCTTGCATGCTTACTTATAATTCCATTTTGTCATTACAGAACTAGTTTAGATAATGATTTTTTATTTTAAAAATCAGATCGAACGTCGACCAGGCTCTGTGCATAGGAATTTATATTTGTATAATAAACATTTAGCTTTATTCCTTCAGAAATTAAAATCATTTAGGAATTAAAAAGCTCGTAATTAGTTAATGGTAAGAATGTTATCATATTCAATAGATAGCTGGCTTTTTAAACTACTGCCAAATGGGTTTATCCAAACGTCCTTACCCTGTTCTACTTATATATACACTCCACTTTCGAAATGGACTGCTACCAAAATATAAGTGTCCAGTTTGTTTTTTTAATTCCATCTCTTATACTTCGTAGGTTTTCAGGTACTGAATTTATCATAGATCGGTAGCATTCTCTCTAACCGGCGCATATCTGTGATGGTGGACGGTCACTCATCTAACTTTCATCCTATCAATGCTGGCGTACTCCAAGGTTCAAACCTGGCACCAACCCTATTTCTCCTTCACATTAATGGCATGCTCTCTTCAACTACCAACCCCATCTACAGTTATGCTGACGATAGTACTTTTCACTCCAACATTCATTTTTCCACGCAAGTCTCGAATCAAGAGATGGATAATAGACGTAGATCTAAGCACCTAACCCTTTCCCAAGATCTTCAATTAATCATAGACTGGGGTGTCAAGAACCTTGTTCAGTTCAACGCCTACAAAACCCAGTGTTACTCTCTATCACGCAAAAAATCCGGCAACACTTACCCCATCCACATGAATGGCCAATCCCTGCAGAACAATGAAAAGTTCGATCGCTTTCGAACATGATCTCAGCTGGCACAAACACATTACTTTAATAGTCACATCAGCAGCTAAAAAACTTTTTTTTTTCGAGCCAGAAAGTACTTCTCCCCCTTCCAACCTCTCTATGTTTTCAAAATAAAACCTAGCCTGGGCTACTGTTCCCACATCTCGGGAGCGGCATCACCTTCGACACTTAACATCCATCGACTCATCAATGACCCAGTCCTCACAAAATAACTCCCTTCTCTCGCTCATCGCCGCGCTGTTGGGGATTTGTTCCTTTTCTACAGATACTTCCACGGATTTTGCTCTAAAGAACTAGCCGCTAGCTAGCCCCCTTGACTTCCCAACAGAACAATAAGAGGCGCATTACCTATGCATCCCTTTACCGTCCAGCTACGAAAACCACGAACATCTCACTTTTCTCGCTCATTTATACCTAGGATCTCCCTGGAACAAATTGCCTGCAGATGTTTTCACTTCCCCTCCCGTCTCATTACATTTCCCTCCAATTCAAACGCCCACGGTATGTTTGTACATACTCTAGGTTTACGTGGTCTGTACAGATAAAAAAAGGTAACATTACAACTCTTGAATTATTGTTTTTAATTAAGCACAACAATAATTATTATAATCATAATTAATCAATGAAGTTCGATTAATAGTTCATTTGCATGTAATTCTTCCAGCTAATGAAAAAAAGTATTTCAACTATTATTACAGTAAAAAATAACTGAAAGCTATTTGGCTATTATTAGTACCTATACCTATTTAAACTTGATATTTTCGACTCATAACTTTTCATTAATGTTTTAATTTAAATGGGAGAGAAAAATTGCACATCATGAATATAACAAATTTGGCTTTTTTGTTGCCAAAAAATTTACACAATGCGACACGATTCTTTATGGGTATTTGTTGTTTTATTCTGTTAATTTTTTTAATTCATGTCATGTTTATAATATTTCTAGTTAAAGTATTTTTTATTTGGTTAAGCAGTTTTTAAGGAAAGTTGCCTTTAATAAAAGTAACATTAGAGGCGAAAAAATTAAAGTCATGTAACTTGTTTTCATCGTAATTGTTTCTGGGTGTGTAACACAAAAGTGTGGGCTAAATAATAAATTGCTGTCTTATATTAATACGAGCAATAACTTTTGCGCATTGCATAGTTTTCTCCACGTTTGTTCCAATTTATCTTGAATCTTGTTTTATAAATTATTTTACTTAAGCTGCAAGTGCAAATCCTGTTTGTTTTCCCTGACATTGATAAACTTACTGCGGGGCAATATTGGGATAGGTAGCACATTAACCTTTTATATTAAAGCTAACGGAAAAAAGCAAACAACACTTGTCAACATCTGCCGTGGAACAATAAAGATTTATTTTCATAGATCAACTGCTAATTTTCCAGTAAATTTATTTTCTAAATCATTCGATTTGCCATTTTTCGCATGAACGTTTTAAAATTATCACTTTTACTAGAATTTAAATCTAAGAAAATAGGGTCTCAAAAGTACCATCCATCCAGATACAATTTTAATTTAATAAAAAAATAATTTAAATTACAATTGCTTTATGTTTTCTTATTGCTCTTTTTTACAATTATTGTACTTTCTCGGATTCTATTTTTTTTAAATTCGTTTTTGTTTTTGGTGTTTTCTACTAGCCTTTTCAGAATAGGTTTATTCAGTCATTATTACGCGTTTTTAATAAATATGTTAGAGGTTTATCTGTTATGATGACTTATGGCCATGGCATTGAGCACTCATATACTTGCGCACTGTACTCTGCATTTTTAAAAAAAACATCTACACTAGTTCAAAGGGCCTGGTCCTCCTCGGCCTTCTACCTAGGTCCTGGTTGTCAAGAAGTCTGATGGTTATAGAGTCGAGACTCGTGCTTGTTGGCAAATCTTTTAATTTCACTAGCGACATACGGGATACCAAGATCGCCATGTAAGTCACTATTACGTATGTTTGTACCACGGTGCATTAAGTATGTTCCGTAGTACTTCATTTTGGAAGGTTTGGATGCGCTTGATGTGGCTCTTCTTGGCACAACCCCATAGCTGAATTCCATAAACCCAGACTGGTTTTAAAATCTGGATATACATCATGATTCTACTGTATACCGTCAGCCGAAATTTTCGTTCCAAGTGTCTATATTTGAGCGTATTCAGTTTGTTTACTTCTATGTTCCTTCCATCTTAGTTGCGCATCTTAGGTCATCCCCAGGTATTTGGCCGTGTTTTCATAGAGAACTATTATACCATTTATGTTGACTGGTTGATGATTGCCTATTCTTCTGTTAGTAAAGTTGACATGTAAAGTGCCATAATTTATTTCCTAAGTTTAGGTCGCCCATTGTGAGACTAGGTCACCAGGGGCCATCTTACCTTTTTATAATAAGCGATGTTTGATCGATATTTTGAGAGTGAATTAGATCCACAAAAATTCTAATTTTTTGAAGCTAAGCTTTTCAAACTGCTGCCCAAGTATTGCCATAATGCCCTGTACCGTATATATACAACTGCATGCATACTACAAAGTGTTTGTTTGAGAGCAGGATTCTTTAAGTTGTCTACAAACTTACCGACTTAACAGAGGGTTTTGTTTACACAATCGATACTCTTGGTGATATGATAATTAGTAGAACACACATATACATATGCTCTTGTAATAAAAAAAGAAAGGGCTTTACTTGGACATTTGCTTCGTGTTCTTGCATATACCTACTCAGGTTAGATCTACCTAGACCAGAATTCTAAAATGTAATTTGTGTGTAATAACATAACGTAAGATCCAAAAAAAAACGTCCTTAAAGTATACCGTGGAATCAGTCACGCATATCTTGAGTTATTACTCTTCTACTACTGTCAAGTTCTGAAGTTTTTATTTTTAAGAAAATTAAATATGGTAATCACGGCAGAACCAAAAGCTTTAGTGATCGAAAGTTACTTTCGAAATGGTAGAAGGGTTGATGATCAGTGGGTTTATTCAACACGGGACGACATTCAGGATTTTCAACCAGAATTTCCACATAGTCATGGATTTCCACCATTTTCGCCACGTTTTGACTAGATCTGCGGATTTGTTTAGGGAAACAGGAAGTCTGAGTAGAAAGGAAGGCAGTGGGAGACCCAAAGTTCGCAATGCACAAAAAGTAGAAGAATTGAGGCAAATTGTTAATGAACACCCACAAACCCCTATTCGGCGTTTAAGCCAGCAACAAAATGTAACCTACGGACCCTGCAATTCAATCCTGAAATGTGACCTGCATATGCACGCTTATTGTCTAAGCTCAGTCCAAGAATTGTTACCAAACGACAAGCCGCAGCAGAAATTTTCTGAGTGGTTTGTGGGTAATTTGCGAAATAATGAAAACGTATTTGAAAAAAAACTTTGTTACTGATGAGGCATGGTTTTACCTCTCTGATTATGTAAATTTTCAACAAATGAGAATGTGGAGTTCTTAAAATCCACATTTCTTTATAGAGAAGTCTCTGCATTCACAGAAAGTGGGCGTGTGGGCGGCCATAGCGAAAAGGTTAAATGGACTGATTTTTTTTTGAAAGGAACACTCAATTCGGCGCGATACCGAAAAGAAAATTTTGTAAACGCATTAGACATATAAAGAGATGCGACAAGGTTACGTCCAACTGGACGGCGCACCAAATCACGTAACTCTTGATAATTTACATTTTTTGGAAGACCGAATCATAAGTCATAATATGCCAGTTACGTGGCCACCACGGGCCTGCGATCTCACGCGGTGCGACTTTTTTTATGGCGACACATTGAAAACTCGGTTTTCAAAACCCCTTGTGAAAATTTAGAAGACCTACGCGCTAGAACTACAAATAAATTTCAGATTAACAACTCCCACCAAGTGCTCACCAATGTTTTTGTTTCTGTAAAAACAAGAATGAGCACATGTTTGGAAATAGAACGCAGACACGTCTCTCATTTAGTTTAAATTTATAATTTTTAGGTTCTCTGTTGTATATGTTTTTTTTTTAATTCTGTATTATGCAATGACAATAATGTAATTTTCTTAGCAATAAAAACTTTTTCATTCTCCAATACTTTTTGCCTATGTTACCTTTCAAGAGTAATAATTCAAGACATGCGTGAGTGATATCACGGTATACTTTGAGGACGTTTTTTTTATCCTAGGTTACGTCTCATTCGAAATGTTAAAATAATACTGCGCAACACCATGCCTTAGTATTTGTCTTTAAGTCTTCGGTGTGTAAAACAACGTTTCCCACATCTTACAATGTGACAGCAGGCTAAATACTAAAACAATAAGTCAAGAAAAAACAGCCGGCACACTGGCTGTTTAGCGGTAACAATATAATTATGCTACCGTTGCGCCTTTAAACAATACTAATACAGTTGTTAGTGGGTAAGATAAATCATTGTGATTAAGTACCGTGCACTACTACACTATTAAGTTCGATGTATATTGCCAGACCAAACAAAAAAACGCCCTTTTTATAGCACCTAACTCACTTTGTTACTTTGAAATAAATACGTGTTATTTTTAGTATGCTTTAAAGCTTTAAATAGGTTAGAAGAAGTCAGATTACTGAGATTACAAAGTTGTAAGAGCTACAACTTTTTTGGATAGCCGACTTTAATCTCAGCCTTTTTGTTACAGGACCTTTTTAGGTAAGTATTATACTTCCTTTTCCCACAGATGTATACAAAATTGTTTTATTTTCATTATATATACTGGATGGGAAAGACTAAGTTTGCAGGGTTAAATGCAATACCTAAAAAAGAATCTATTAATTTCTCCAAGTAGCGTTCATGTTGGCATGTTTTACATGTTTTTTTCGCAGGGTTGAGAAGATTTATATCAGTTGATTAAAATCAGCGGTTAAAATCAAGATTTTAATGAAATAATTTTTAATTTAGAAATCATGATTAAAGTTAACAAATTAGGCTAAAATTAGAATCCTTAAAAACATATTTTTTCATAAAAATAAAACTTTCAATTCCTTTTGATACACAAAAAACCTTGATGCATTTTTATTTTTCTAAAATTCATTATAACACTTGCAAAGAAATGTAGCTGCTTTTCACAAAATCAAAAGTTTAAAAAAATCCTTTTCATACAAAAAGAGAATAGAGAATATTACCCAAAAGTAAAAACAAAATATTGTCGTGCTTTTATAATACCTAAGTGTTATAATGCTTAAAAAGGAATACTAGTTAAGCTGCCTTTTCATTGCCTAGTCTGTTTCTGATATCTGAATAAACGAGTCCATAGGAAGAAAACATCCTTTCTATATCTGCAAAAGATGCACAGGCACACAAAACAGAAATTACTATAGGTAGCACTCGCATAATTTCTAGAAAACTTTCTTGGGATCTCCACCACTATATTACATTTTTAATTATTTCATTGAAAAACATAGTTTTGTGAAAAGGTTCCGACCTGGCTTCCAACTTCCATGGTAATAAGCCTGTGTCTGCAAAATGTTCGGTAACAGTATTTAGAGCATCTCTCTTTTCTTCAGCCAGTAATGAATATTCTTCTTTGTTTATTGTGGGATCCAATGCCAAAAAGTGAAAGGGGGTTAAGGCTTCGTCACATGTTTTTTTAATAGTTGATATGGATGCAAACTTCTTTCCTCTTCAAAGCTGTCAAAAGTCGCCATTAATTTTTTCCACGTTTGAACTGCTTGAGATAAACATGCACCTTTCTGTTGTATCATAAAATATTTTGAAACTTTTATTAATACGTTAAAAAATACCTATAGAAAATGAAGCTATACATAATATACTTATAATGCCATTGTTAAAAATTTTAAAGCCGAAAAACTATGTCAAAATAAAATTGGGTTGGCCAATGTGGATGCCACATATCGCCTTAAGCAAAAAAAGGTACAAGTCAGCTTACAACCTATGAGGAAGGGAAAATGCTAAGGAGCAATAAATTGTATATTATTTAAATAATACTGTGTAGAGCAGTGTATTATATTAGGCCTGGCGCCATCTCTTAAAGTCTTTCAGCTGTCTTTATTTATTGCATCTATTTAATTGATAATTAATCCTTTTCCAGTAATTACAAGCTTTATTTACTTTTACCCTTCGGCAAAGCCATGGCAAAAAATAATTATATCTCCGGCAAATATACGGAGCCGCTGATTCAAAGACAAGTTTTAATATTTCTCTTTCGACCTTTCATTACCAGTTAAGCTAAGTGATTATTGTCAATATATGAATTATGTTTATTTGCATATTAAAAATAATTAGTTTCCTTGTCAAATACTTTAGTTTTAATTATTACGATAATTTGCACCTGAGCAATAATTATATAATAATAAGGAAACGCTGTTAAAAATTATTGAAGGGAAGAAAAAACAAGAAAAAGAGAAAGAATAGGAAATAAAATTCAAGGACGGATTTTGAAATTTTAAAGTTGTATATCTCTGTTGCTACTTACGGGACCCATGCCAAGTTCAGGGGTTTTAATAGTAAGCCTACTAGGAATGTTTTGGTAAAGAAAAAAAATATTCTTAAATAAAAAACTTGAAATTTTGCTTATATCTATATATAAAAGAAGAAACTGACTGACTGATTGATGGACGTTTCAATGCACAGCTCTTACCGTTGGGTCTAGAAATTTGAAACTTTGCATAGAGGTTCAAGGGCGTAGCCAAGGGAGGGCAGGGGGGGCACGTGCCCCCCCCCCCCCCTGGCACGAGCAAAAAGCCAAGATTTACCAATGTGCCATTCAAATTTCCCGTACGTCTTATTCCTAAATCAGCAGTCAGCTGCGGTGCCTGCCGGTCAGTGCTGTCGCAGCTGATTTTCAAAGCGTGCTGAATGTAGTTTTTTTGTTTTTTAAGTTTACATTTAAAATTTATATAACTTAATTAAAGGTGGCTGCCGTGCGCTGTTCCTGTTCACTCTGTTTGTGTTCACGCAGATCTCAGATATAAAATAATTATCAAATTGTAATATCATTTTTCTTACAAAATTGGCCTAACAATATCCTATACTATACCTGCACCATAATCGACAATTTTAGCATAATTTCAAATTTTTTAAATTTATTTCAATTTATTTTAAATAAAACCGCAAACTTTTACCGGCTTATTATGAAAACAATTTATTGTTTATTTTTGCAAAATAATTTGTTTTCATAAAATGTTTCGCAAAAATAAAATGTAGATAAATTTTATACATTCTTTTTGTTAAGCGATGTTCTGTTTTAGCAGGTATTCATTATTTTCTTTTTTAGCTGATTCGAGTTTCTAATTTGCAATAATAATACGTATGTACTATATACTATACATTATCTATGAATATATATTTTTTTAAATAATGTTTTTTTATATTTCTTTGCAAAAAAACTAACAAAACTAGACTACGTACTACTACGTTGCGTCCTTGGGGTCCAGAAAATCTGCCCTCCCGGTCACCTAATTCTGCCCCCCCCCCCTACTCAAAATCCTGGCTACGCCCTTGTAGAGGTTTCTTAATAAAACTATATTACGGAATAGGTACATCCTAATACAAATTCTTGTAATACAATGGAACAGATATAAAAAGTATAGTAGGTATGTATAGAAAATTAACATTTTTATTACTTTAAATATGCCGATAATCTGCGCTTAAACATAGGAAGAGTGTTACTTTCTTTAATAAAATTTAGCAATCTATTATATTTATCTATGCTTTTAATGAAGAGGCTGTTCATAGTATTTTTAAAGTTTATTTTCTATATATGCACATTGTTATTACCTCGACTGAAGAATGAAGTAATTATAAATTTCATTATTACGGGTAATGTACTGTTGTAAATATTGTGGAAGAAGGCCGTTTAGGATTTTATGTACAAATATTTTAGTGAGATTTGAACTGACCGCCATTCGAGACATTCCAACATCATATATTTAGGATTGTATGGGTTACAACGTAAAATAATTCTCATTGCTCTATTTTGGAATTTTTGCAAAGAATACTTACTATTATTATCTAGTAAGTACAGAAGGCTAGCACAAAAGATAAAATGAGGTTGAATTATGCTCTTATAAACAAGTATATTTGATAAACTGTGTTGATTCTGCAGTATTTTTGTCTTAATTGAGAAATTTGTGGTAAGCCTAGAGAAATTTTGTGGATATTTTTCTTAATATAGAGGAAATTACTTTTGATTGTCAATAAGTTAATAATATAAAAACCGAGATATTTCATTTCAGAGACAATTTCAATTTTAGAATTATGTATAATTAATTACATACATTTAAGCTGTCAACTCTTACTAGAGAGTATTTATATTTTTTGATTAAGCTCATTGCTTTTGTTTTTTTTTCACATTGAGTTTTAATTTATTTTTATTTAGATTATGTTCTAGTTTCCTTAATTCTCTGTTAGTTTTATCAATTATATTTTAAAATTTTTTATTGTGGCAAGAAATAAGTGAGTCGTCTGCAAAAATGTTCATGAAATCTGGGTTAATATTGTTATTTATATCATTCAGGTAAATTATGAAAATTAATGCTCCAAGAACACTTCCTTGGGGAGGGGTTCAAAGTTTTAGCAATTTGCTTCCTGTCTTTTAAGAAATCAGTTAGCCATTCCAAGGCTGTACCCCATATGTCATAACATTTAAGGTTTTTGAACAATATGACACGGTCAATGGCTTCAAACGCTCTCCGAAAGTCAAGAAAAACTGCACATACAAAGCAATCCTTGTCAATAACGTTATATAACGTAGGCATGCACTAAGGAAGGGTTTTTCAAAATTCAAACCCCAAAATGGGTAAAACAGGAGTTTAAACTTTGTATGGAGGAAAAATATTAGATAGTTCTATTAACTCGAAACTTCATAGGTACAAGTACTCTAAAAAATAAATGTTTAAACACGAGTTTTACAGTTTTTATAAATCAACCCCTAAGGGGGTGAAATGGTGATTCAAAGTGTGTAATGGAGTAAAATTGGTATACCGCGGACGAAGTCGCGGGCAAACGAGTTATAATATGAACATTTTTTTAAAGCTCGTATTAATTTTAATTTTGACGCTTTGCGGTGATAAAGAAAATTTATGGGTTTGAACTGTAGATTTAGGGTCCATTTTAGGTGTTAAAATTGTATTTGCTCTTTTGGTCAAGCAAATATTATTCCAGCTAATAAAGGAAAGCTATGGCTTTAATCTGGCATTTTCAGTATCCCGAAAGTAGTTTGAAACATTCTTAAAATAATTAATATCACGTACAGTAATCAAACCAAAATTATTTTACAGTACAGGATCTGTTATTAATGACAACAAGTTTAGTGATAATCCCGAAGACTTTGACAGGTTATATTTTAGGACATACTTTAAACGCGTAAGGCAAAATTACGTTTAAATAATTTTCGTTTAGCAAGAGGCTGTACTATATATAACAAGATCTCGGTTGGCGTGTAGTTGTAAAATTTGCATTTTTACTTCCTAAGGGTAAACTTTGGCGGCAATGTCTCAACGGTTATTAAGTCCATGACCTTTTCCATTCCGAGCATAGCCAGAAGACAAAAATGTTGTTTTACACACATTTTGTGACACTTCAATTTTCTTAAGGTGAAATTAATATGCCGACACGCACAAAACATTAGTTACTTACACCCTGGTTAATAAATAATATTAAAATATATCTTTCCTTTTTCGATCACGATATTTTCCAGTTACAAGTCGCACGTAATTTTACATGACATGTAAACACTTAATAGAGGCCGGACTTAAAAACACAACATGCTATAATCCGTTATGGGCAGGAATTACATACCTTAATTAAAATTTATTTGTTAACAGGCAGATTATATGTAATACAATTGCATGCAATTTTTTTTCTAATGATTTTGTTGCACTTTTTGATTTTAATTAAAATACTAAATATTTGGGAAATTTAGCATTTGAAAAATAATTGCAAAAACATTTAGCTGCTTTCCTTAGACAGTATTCTCCTTTTTACTTTATGCTGCACCAAAAAATAAATAACATTTCTTTTAACTGGACTCTTATTAATAAAGAAAAGTATCTCTCAGGAGCGGCTTTAATAGATTTTACAACATTGTAACTATATACCCAACTAATTACATTTTATGTTTTGTTTTAAAATTCACCCCCAGAGAGGTTTTTTATGGTTAAATTATCCGATAAAATTTTTGCGTTCGAAAATAATTATTAATAGTGTATTTAAAAAGCCGAGAGAAACTATTAAACAAATTTGTTCTTTAACATATCAAGGAACACTACAATTTAAAAAATAATGAGTGAAGTAAAAAAATAAAATAACAGTGATATATAATACATCATTAGTTATTTCACTAAAACACTTTATAAACAGGGTGAATTTTCTAACTGGAATAAATGCAAAAAAAATGTTGAATAAAAAAAAAAGGTATCCGTGTTTTTGGATTTTTTCAAGAAATGGATGGATTCTTTGTTACCGAATGTATTCCAGTTAAAAAATTCAACGTGTATAATAAGATTTATTTATTTATGTAATTATATATTTTGTTAGAGTTTCGACTCGTCTCTTAGAAAATGGGAGAGGAAGGGTTCATAATGAAATTAGAAAATAAGCTTATACTTAGAAGAAAATTGGTATACTTCCAGCAAAAATCCTAATGCCCTCAGAAGTATCGACATAATATTCTGGTTTTATTTGTTTATTCTTTCCATCATTACAGCTATATACTCCGTAATAAACATGTTAAATAGGTGCTATGCAAACTAAAAGACATAAATTACATTCAAGTATCTCTTGTAATAAATGAAAGCTTTATGTTCCTTTTTTTTTCGTTAATCTGGCCATGTAAATGATGGAAAAAGCTATCCATACGTATAGTGTTTCGTTTGATTGATTTTTCTGTGCATTTATTTCTTCTTTTATACATTTTTTAATTTTTAGACTCCAATAATTATTTCCAATAAAAATTTAGCTTTTATTTATGTATGTATATTGTTCCGCTCTCGATAGTCTCAAAATCTTTTAAATCTGACCGGTAGAATGAAAAATATTTATTTATTAGGGCAAAATAAAACGATAAGATAGATTAAATGTTACTTTTTGTAATGTAATATTAATGGTAAATCGAAATAAATCCTTAATAAAATTTAAATATTAAAGAAGCAGCGGCACATGATATAGTAGCTACGAAATTTGAAATGATTTTAATTTGACATCATCATTGATTATTAAATCAGATTTAATCGAAGCTACATGCAAAGAAGAGCTCGTAGCGTGTCTATGTCAAATACTTCAACTTTTGTCATAATTTAGCTTCTACAATAAACATATCCCGACTATACATTATTTGATCCTTTTAATTTGTAAATGAGATTACTAATTTGAAAATTATATACGGTTCAGGAAACAAATTATTGCCAAGGGTGTAAAATATTTTCAATTTAATTATTGAAATAAAACAGTTAATTTTTAATGTACCCACATAACAGCCGATGGATATTGGATTGGATATTGTGTGGATATGCATGCGATTTCTGTAAAAATATGTTCGTTTGGATGCATTTAATGTATAGGGTTCGGCAAAATGAACTACCCAATTTAAACAGGTTATAAAAATTTATTAACTTGAATAATAAAACGAATTAATACATATTTTTAAACTAGAAAGATGGGAGTTTTTTATGATTTAAATATAGTGGTTCGTAAATGATCGCCATGGTTCTCAATGCATTCTTCTAATTGATTAGCAAATTTTTGCATTTAACGTTTTGAAAAACGTGACGTGGGATAGCATTGATTTCATTTCTAACGATTAATTTCAAATCTCTTAAATTTCTGGGTTTATTGACACACACTTTAAGCTTTAAATAGCCCCAAAGAAAATAATCCGGAGCTGAAAGATCTGGGGATCTTGCTGGCCATGGCATCGTACCATTTCTTGAAATGAGTCTGTTTGGAAAGGATTCTCTTAAAATGTCCATGCTTATTCTCGCCGTATGACTTGCTGAAACCAGTAGTGTCCTACGAGTATTTCTTCTTTAATTTGAGGTAAAAAGAATGTCTGCAGCATTTGAACATAGCGCGCAGAGGTAACGGTTACCGTCTTACCATTCTCTTCAAAAAAATAAGGCCCAATTATTCTAGACGATGAAATGGCACACCATACAGTTACTTTAGGGCAATGTAAAGGTCGCTGATGAATTGCCTGAGGATTCTCTTGAGCCAAATAACGGCAATTTTGCTTATTTACATCGCCATTGAGATAAAAATGTGCCTGGTCACTGACGAAAAGGTTCCTTTCGATACCTTGGTGATTATCATGAATCAGACGACAAAATTGAAGTCTATTAATCTTATCTTAATCATTTATTTCCTGAGCTATTGCGATCTTATATGGATGAAAATTCATGCGTTTTAACATTCTTCTCGTGCTTCGATCACTCAAACCAAGGACGGAAGCATGTTTAACAGCAGGTTCTTTCCGACTAGCAATAACGGTATTTCTTACCCTTTCTTCGTTACGTTCACTGCAGGCAGTTCTTGGTATTCCACTTGACTTTTTGTCTACAATAGATCCCAGTTGTCTCCATTTATTGCGCCAAGCCAAAATAGTCTTAGGCTGAGGACAGCGACTGACATTAGAATGACGTCGAAAACACCTTTGAACAGCGATTACTGAATTAAATCGAATCAATTTTTCAATACAAAAGACGCGATGTTGTGTAGACCAACGCTCCATTTTGACAACTATCAACAATTCTAACAAAATTTCCAAAGCCTACTTTTCCATTTAAAACTATTTTCATTCAAAATAACCGGATCGTTTTTCTGTTATTAATGAAATAAAATGGGTAATGCATTTTGCCGAACCCTGTATATTGATTAAATATATACCTTGGTAGTATTCAGAGGTGTGTATTTAATAGATATTATTTAGACCATAGTCATTATTTATTTAACAAAGAATGTACAGTTGATGTTTGGTTTTATTAGGTAAAAAATTGACATCATATATCGGAAGCTACTGATTGCTCCAAAAAAAATTGAGGTTTTGAAAAGTTGGCAGAGAAAGGTATATATATATATATATATATAGCATCTACTAATTCTCTATAAAAGTGCACAGGAAGCATCAACTACGTTGAGACTATGGAATCTTTGGTGTACCCACCCTGTTGATACAATATATATTTGGGTTTCCAATTTCGTTACGCAGTGATATGCTAGTAATATAATTTTTATGGTTAATATCTGTTCACTATATATATCCAAAAGAATATTTATACTCAAAGGATCTATGCCAAATATTCATTTCATATTCTGTAGTAGTTTTTTCATGTTCACAATCAGTCCCAAGGATATCTTATAGTACGTTACATGTATATTCCTGTTACATCCGCAACAAGACCTGGAATACCACAGAACGGATATCATGCGGATGTCGTATGATTGTACATATAACCAAAAGTGACGAAGAAAGTATATACTCCCAATGTCTTCATTATATGTAATATATGTCAAATGTATATATCATATCTGACAATGAATATACTAGAAAAAATAAATAATGAATAGTACCGTCATCCGTCATACTACATAGTATCCACATAGCTCGTTCCCTTCACGATTCCGATACGTCCTGTGTATTTTTATGGTTAAAGCAAAACTTTAAATTTAGAAGATCTATTATGTACATTCATGAGATATACTGAAGGATATTCTGTGAATTTAATATAAACCTACATATTCGCCAAATTCGCGACAAACTGATGAATATTACAGGTCATTTTTATATTTCCTATATATTTAATTGCTATTCAATACCCATTAGTGAATATACATATACTTTAGTGAATGTATTATGTATAGCCATTTAATGTTATTTTGTTATGTGAGTATAAATATAAAAAGTTCAAATTTACTGATAAAAACTCAAAACTAAAACTGGTTTAATTTAAAAGAAAGTAAGTGAAGTAAGCAAGTAAGTAAGCAATTTTATTTGAAATAATATAATATATATATATATATATATATATATATATATATATATATATAACTGATATACCTTCATTTTGTAATATCTTGTAACCACAGTAACAAATACTCTGTGCATACAGATGAGAGAAATCCAAAAATTATTAAAAAATATTTCCTTTCATACACTATTGTTAAAGTCACACGGTTTTGGCCCATATTATGGCAGCACATATTAATATTTGAGCAAATACGTATAAATCGGAACAAAAGAACAAAAACATAATACCAAAGCTGAAGCATATTTATTTTTTAGAAAAGCAAAATATTTAATTAAAAATATTTAAAACGCTTAAACGGATATTCCATATATTTTTATTAAACACACATTTTATATTGCCCATAAAATTGTTAACAAAAGGTTCACGAACAATTTTATTTTTATTAGGCTGCAAACAATGATAAAACCCAATAGAATCTGAATTTATATTTGATATTATAAACATTTATCATACCGATGCATTTTAGGTTTGTTTATTATTAGTTTATTAAATTAATATAAACTTTAAAAGTTTTTTGTCTGCATTGTTACAGAATTTAGAAGCTCGAAAAACAGTTTTATCGCGTATGTAAATATGCTTTTCATATACTTTAAGCTCAAACAATAAGCTTAAAGTTTATTCATCATCATAATAAATAAATATGCAGATTTTACTGTGGATAGCGGATTTAATTTTAATTCAAAGTGAAATTAGGCCCTATGTCAAATATTGTTTTTAATAGAAAAATACTGTGTGTTTATTTTTACTGTCACCCCTGACAATTTAAATGTCCTTCAATATTGGAGATTTCAAAAATATATAACTTATTAGGGTTTTGTTACAGATTCTGCCCAGAAACAAAAACAAACTAATATAAGGTAGAAAAATTAAATTTATATTACGCGGTTTTCAAAAGGTTTTTATTTGATCAACTGTATCTTGTAATTTAAAGCGAATTCCCGCGAATATTGCTTTATCCGATAGCAAGTTTTCTGGAGATTTTAAAAATATATAACTTATTGGGATTTTGTTAGAGATTCTGCCCAGAAACTAAAAAAAAAAACTAAAATAAGGTAGAAAAATTAAAATTATATAAAGCGGTTTTCAAAGGGTTTTTATTTGATCAACTGTATCTTCTAATTTAAAGCCAATTCTTGCGAATATTGCCTTATCCGATAGAAAATTTTCTGGAGATTTAAAAAATATATTACTTGTTGGGGTTTCGTTAAAGATTCTGGCTAGAAACTAGGAAAAACTGAAATAAGGTAGAAAAATTAAATTTATATAACGCTGTTTTCAAAAGGTTTTTATTTCATCAAGTGTATCTTCTAATTTAAAGCGAATTCCCGCGAATATTGCTTTATCTGATAGCAAATTTTCTGGGGATTTCAAAAATGTATGACTTATTAGGGTTTCTTTAAAGATTCTGCCCCGAAACTAAGAAAAACTGAAATAAGGTAGAAAAATAAAATTTATATAACGCTGTTTTCAAAAGGTTTTTATTTCATCAAGTGTATCTTCTAATTTAAAGCGAATTCCCGCGAATATTGCTTTATCTGATAGCAATTTTCTGGGGATTTCAAAAATGTATGACTTATTAGGGTTTCTTTAAAGATTCTGCCCAGAAACTAAGAAAAACTGAAATAAGGTAGAAAATTAAATTTATATAACGCTGTTTTCAAAAGGTTTCTATTTGATAACTGTATCTTTTAACTTAACGCGAATTCCCGCGAATATTACTTTATCCGATAGCAAATTTTCTGGGTATTTCAAATAAATATAACTTATTAGGGTTTCGTGGAAGATTCTGCCCAAAAACTAAGAAAAACTGAAATAAGGTAGAAAAATTAAATTTATATAACCCTCTTTTCAACAGGTTTTTATTTGGTCAACTGTATCTTCTAATTTAAAGCGAATTCCCGCGAATATTGCTTTATCCGATATCAAATTTTCTGGAGATTTCGAAAATATATAACTTCTTAGGGTTTCATTACAAATTCTGTCCAGAAACTAAGAAAAACTGAAATAAAGTAGAAAAATTAAATTTATATAACGCTGTTTTCAAAAGGTTTATATTTGATCAACTGTATTTTTTAATTTAAAGCGAATTCCCGCGAATATTGCTTTATGCGATAGCAAATTTTCTGGAGATTCTTAAAATATATAACTTATTAGGGTTTGGTGAAAGATTCTGCCAAGAAACGAAAAAAAACTAGAATAAGGTAGAAAAATTAAAATTATATAACACGGTATTCAAAAGGTTTTTATTTGATCAACTGTATATTTTAATTTAAAGCGAATTCCCGCGAATATTGCTTTATTCGTTAGAAAATTTTCCGGGGATTTCAAAAATTTATAACTTATTAGGGTTTCGTGATCGATTCTGCCCAGAAACTAAGAAAAACTGAAATAAGGTAGAAAAATTAAATTAATGTTGTAACGCTGTTTTCAAAAAGTTTTATCTACTACTAAAAAGTCTTTATCTACTGACAGCATTATAGATTCATAGCTAGCTTTCGACAGACCACAAAAAAATTAGTACCAATACTACCAGTTTAAAAAAAATGATAAATGAATAAAATAAACCAGATTGCTGTTTAGAAAGAGGGGTATTACCCAAAGGGAAGAAGACAGAAGCAGGCGGATTAAAGAGTTACAATACTCGTAAGTAACGACAGTGCTAAAAGGACTGGCATATAAAAAAGAATTTATAATTAAATTCTAAACAATTTATACAAGTCATATATTTTAAATAACCTGAAATTTTCTTTAATCGCAAACGGTCATGAAGAAAGAAACGGAACAAATAGCAGAGTCTCTAACAATGACACGAATATATCCGTATGTCATATCTCATACGTCGTTTTTACACATTGTATTAGCCAGAAAATAAACATACAGAATAAAAATTTTATTAAAATAATCAGTATGAAGTTAAGATCAAAGTTAATTTATAGATAAGTAATATTTCATTAAATGAGCCGTCAAAGAAATACTTTCGTATTATGATGGATCAGCAAGATGTGTCCATACCACATACCAATATACATCATCATATTTTTTATATTTGACATGTTTAGGTGAAAACCGATGTTTCCATAAAAAATTAAAATTAATCAAAAAGCTTTTATAATGTACCAAAGCAAGAAATATTTTGATAAAAATATCTGGTTTCAAGACATATTCAATTTTGTACCGAAAGTGTTTTAAGTTACCTGTAATTACTGAATTTTATTTTCATTCTTTTTTATTTTGTTTATTGTAGACATGAAGGGGAACGCTAACAATTGGGAATTTATTTTTATACGCTGCTTAAAAAGTTTAATGCTAAAGGAATTGCATTAGAAAGATTTTATTCTGCTGGTAAACTAACCTAATTTTTGCGGGAAGTTTGAAGAGGTCTCATAAATATTTCCCATCCGCTGTTGGAGATGCTACAATAATATCTTCTCAATGATGTGCTACTTTTATAAAGAAAGGGTGTAAATATATAAAGGGAAAATACGTTTTATGACAGGTATATAGACTCTATAGGGGGCGTCGCACAATAGCTTGATATAAATATTAAATCAAGCTGTGTTTATAGCAAATTTCACAAAATCTCAGTATGAGCTACAATAATAAATACTTCCACGCAAATAGCTCTGGTGGTATTTAAGCAGTTCATGAATTTCTTACGAAGAATTATGTAGACGGTTATTTTAAACATCTTTAATTTTCTCACTGATATTTGTTTACCAAAAATTACGTTACTAGTTGAATTTGTTTTGGAGTTTTGGGTTATAATGCCCATGCCATGTTATTCTTAAATATGGGATTCTGCAGCAAGTGTAGACATTTAAATTGAAAGAGTGAGGCAAAACTCTAATAAAAAATCCGAAAAACGGTACCTTTAGTTGCTTCACTAACTCTATCCAAATTATACAGGGTAACCGGCACTGGACCAATTCCCAAAACGATATCAGCGTCTTTTGAGTTTTTTAACTTCCGACCAATGAAAATAGCGGTAAATTTTGGTCTGATTGGCTGCCTGCACTTTACACCTTCACCCTCATTTAGCGTCTTTAGTACCCGCACCTCTTTTGTTTTTGGAAATTTAAGCGAATTTTTAAAGTACCTTCTCACTATAACACTAAAAAATAATGCATTGTCTTTGTAAGTAATGTCGCTATTAGACACCTTCCCGGTAAAAACAAAATCTGATTTGTAAATTTCCTTATCAAATTTCTCAGTATTTCTCAAAACATGCTCGTCAAACCTGCACCTGGGCAGATAAACATGATTTTCAAAAAATTGGTGCGAGAAATAAGGACTGTTCGCCAAAGCGCCAATCGCGAGCGTTAAAAAAAATAACAAGGCATTAAGTCGGGTCATTTCGGCGGCAAACACGTGGGTGTCTTTCCAAGTCTATCGCGGTGAAAGAAGTAACCGCGTGGAGAAACACCGTTTGACTGTTCGGTTCTAGTGTTGAGTTCTTACCGCAGCTCCTCCTGTGGTACAGCATCTTTGAATTTTCTTAGCACTCGGATCTTATTGGCCACTATGACCACTGCCCACACACTCTGATTTGAAGGCGCAATTAAATAAGATATTCTCATTATTTTAAATTTAGATTATGCCATAGCTTTGCATATGAATGTCACTAAAATATGCTTCTATTGTTTCTTTTTTGTCACCTTACATCAGGTCTCTTTAAAAAAATAAATTTAAAAAAGAAACTAAATGTGTCTAGGCACCCCATGTCCTAGACTTACCAAAAATTTTAAATTTTCTTTTCTAGTGATATTCTGATATTCTGATTATTATTATTTATAAGTTAAAGGCTGTTTAACGATTGGATAATAGGTATAATTACCAAAAATTAAACACACTATTTTTAGAGAAATACAAGAATTTAATTAATTAAAATATTTAAAAAAATTTACTTCTCTTACCAATAAAAAATTATGATAAATTATGCATGCTCTCAAGAGATAAGAAACCAAACAAATATATAAATTTTTTTCATATTTAAAATAACAGAAATTATAAAGTAAACGTTATGAGGTAATACTTAAATTTTAAAATTTAATACCCCAACCATCTGATTACTTTCAAGATACAGTATGCACCGGAACAAATTTCCTTTAACAGGATGTAAGAGTATAATCCCACTAAGTAAATCTCTCAAGTTTTAGTTCAGGTTCTTTTCCAAATGTGCGACTAATAAGAGGTGCAGCTTTTGAAAAATAAATAAGTTTTTATTAGTTACACAATATTTACTTCTTCATTGTTTCATGATATGGGTGTAAAAGAGAAGTCTATAACTTTGGGAAGTAAATAAGTTAATTTAAAACTACGTAACAGTGCTGGACGAGATTCACACGCTTTAGGTCCCGTTGAATATTAAATCTAATTAAAAAGGGGCAGCAAGAAAATTATAGCTTAAAAAAGTGTTTGTATATTTTTTAACGCTAATTTGTTTCGCTTTCTGATATGTTTTGTAATAATAAAAATCTATCGACCACATTTCAATACGATATCCCACGATTTTTTTTTCAGCGTTGGCGCCATCAATTAGAGTACATGTAAAATGTTTGTAACGCCCAATCTCATTTTATAGAAGAACAATTTTTCACAGCAATGACTGACATTTAAGGAGAATAAAAAACTAAATTTATTCACAAACACGAAAGAAATACAATATTGGCAACTTTTAGTAAGTAGTAAATAAAAATAAAGAATTCTAAAATCCTAAAAAATAACATCACAAAAAGATCTACAAGCGTTTTCTTTTCGAGCAGTTTAAAACCCGTCATTTTTCTGAAAGCAAGTCTATAAAATCTCTGGTGGCACTAACAAACAAAGCTTGTTTAAATTAAAACCTGACAATGTGAAACCATGACACAAAATTATTAAAATCTTGTTAAAACAGAAATTCAACGACGTTAAGCATTAAATCTCAAGTAAGATAAGAACTGAGACATAAATATGTTGGATTCATTATCATTTATCACCTACCATCATCGGCTGGGTAAAATATAACATCTTTTTTAAAACACCTAATACCTTGGTACTCCTCCTGGCCCATTAATCTTGCCCTCCTACCTTTTGAGTAAGTTCCGATATTTACAGCTTCATTTAATTTAATTAAGGGAGATGATGAAAGTGTTTAAACAATAATTTTTTTGAATCATATAATATTTGTATCAAGGAAACTCCGTTTTTTAAAGTTTCTATTATTAAAAATTAAAATATTAAGGTTCAAAATTGTAAGTAACAGTTTTTTATCTGAGACAGCCCCTGTAGACTTCCAGCCTAAGTACTAACGTACCGTGGGTGTCTGAAGAGAAGGGAAATGTAATCTATTAACACGGGATTTAACAAACATTTGCTGTCTATGTAAGGTCTATATTATATAAATTATAACACAAAAATATGAATAACAGATATATAATACGAATATGTTATATAAAAAATGCAAGCCTTTTTCGGCATTTTTGATTTACATGCTCTTATAGACGGTTTCTGAAAACATTCCATACTAAAGAAAACAAATAACCAAATAGAGTATTTTTTCAAAATCGTCTTTTTTGAGAGCAAATTTTTTGGAAAAACAGCTTTTTGAAATCGGGTTTACGAAATTTTCGAAAACATTTTATCTGGGATTCGCCATGAAATTCGACAGACTTGTTATAGTTATGTGTGACGTAGGTAAGGGATCCTGTGGATCTTTAGTGACGAAATCGATACTGTCTGTCATGGATGATTTTAGGTTTTTCTTAGTACTTATGCGATGAGAAAAAGAACGATAATAATAATTGGCGTATTCCAAAATAAAACATTTTATTACGAACTAGAAGCTCCTTTTTCAGAAAACACAATCCAATTTCGACTGAATATTGAAAGTTCGAAGTTCTCCATATAAAATCGCTATTCAATAGAAGCGTAATATTTGTAAAACAATGTAAACATATGCAGTAGCTACAAAATTATACCGTAGCCTATTGAGAAAACAATTTTCTTGCGCTGGAGTCAGGGTGTGACATTATACAGGGTGTGGTATTTAAGGAAAGATATTAATTTCGTTCAACAGAGTTATAATATGTTATCATTTTAGTCAAGGAATATAGTTTAACTAGTTAAATTGATATTAACTTTATATATATATATATATATATATATATATATATATATATATATATATATATATATATATATATATATATATATATATATATATATATATATATATATATATATATATATAGTACCATGTAGCGTGGGTGTACTGGGGAAATCCGATTCACACAGTCAGAGCTAGAAACGTCCGTAGGGATTTTCACCAGCTCCTTGAGAGGCTGTGTGGGGTGGTACCACCTTCGCCGAGGAAGGACTTCTCTACCACCTTCCTAATATATTACAAAGGTACATTACACAAGTATTTTCATTGCTTGTTCTAATGAAAATAAAAATTTTATTTTGGTTACGACTGTATGTTAGTGCCCCGTTTTTTCTAGTTTCAAAAGTTAAAAACCTATATTTTAGTTATCCTTAACCACAGAATAGTGTTCTTAGAATGCTTTAACTGATTATGTGTCCTTAGCAAAAAATAGAATTTACTGACTTTCCAAATAAAACTGTACATAATAATAATTATTTATTTATTTATTTATTTTTTTTGTTTATTATTTTAGAAACCAGATTATCTATTTAATAGTATTGAATATAGAAAAATATTCATAATTTAAATACAAGAAATCAAAATAATATTGAAATACCTGTTCATCAAACTGAAAAATATAAAACATCATTTAAATATACTTGTCCCATCATCTATAATAATATACCTAATGATCTCAAAAAATTAAGTTATATAAATTTTAAATATAAACTTAAAACATATTTGCGTGGGGTAGGATTGGAAGAATGATTAATTTTAATCATTTCTACCCATTTGTGCCAACTAGTATGTTCCCGTCATTTTTAATTCCTTTGGCTATTACAGTTATTGTTATTGTACTTGTTATTACTTTATTACAATTCATTATTATTATTGTACTTTTATTTTCTTTGGCACAAATAAATGTATTTATTATTATTATTATTATTATTATTATTATTATTTAAGGAACTAATTGTAAGTATTATTAGGTTTTTATTAAATTGCCGGCCGCAAAAATATTTCTTGACCACCCTGTAGTACTAAATGTACAAGACGCTTTTGACCATATATAAAAAATGGTTCTTATACCGTCGTAAACAATTACTTAAAACAAATATAAGTAAATTATACATATTATGATGGCTTCAAGAACAACAGCTGGCATTCTGCATTTTCTATTGTGCAGAATTATAAATTTAACAACAGATTGACCAATACCAACCAGCGAACGGTTTTATGCAATATTTTATTTATAAAATTATATAAAAATTTTCTTCAAAGAATTATCACAATGTATTATTAATTTTAAATACAACATTACGAGTTGAGTTTGAGAGAAGAGCTAGATTGTGTTCTTTTACAATAGAGTCATTCTTTATTTGAATAGAGGGATTAGTTTTTTAGCCTAAGCAAATATTTATTTAGTTGCAATGTACTGTATTTGAATTAAGAATATTTTAGGCAAGCGCTAGTATATACTTCTTCTCAGGGTAAATTTGACATAATTATAATTCTTATTTTTCTTATTATTATTATTATTATTATTATTATTATTATTATTATTAAAATTCCAAAGTGAATAACAAAATATGAACATCGTGGGGTATCAATAACTTTACTATTAGTGAAAATACAATGGAATGATATTAAGGTTTCAAGCGTTATAAATTTTGTTCTAGTAACTGTCAAAACACAACTTTAAAAGTATGTACATTATGTGTTAAACAGTAATACCTTCTCCTCTTTTAACGGCTCCACATCATTTCTGGCACCTATTATTTTATAACAATTTTCCGAAGTGAAATAAATTAGTTTTGCATAAATCATCGCGTTCATGGAGAAAAATAACTTTAAAATTTCACAAATTACTTCCGTATTCTAACATTCAACTTTACGACACGCATGGCACGTCAAACCTAACAGTTAACACGTTTTTGTAATATTTTTTATTGTAAATAACCATTATTTCTGAAATTGCTACAATACCAAATCTCTTGAGATTCTTGAAATAACTTTATTTTACCATCCAATCAAATGAAAAAACACGCTGAACTGTTGTTCTTTGTATTCTATAAACTTCTGAAAAAATTCAGCAGTTGTTAGAACGGCTTTATTATGTAAAACCATAGATTGTGTGTGTATGTATGTAAGTGTATCCATACTTGTCAAGAATAATGATAGTTAGCTTCATGACAGATAATTGCCCAATATATTTTCTAATTTTAAAATCGCACTGGCCCTCTACTACAGAAAGATCCTACTTGTTTAATGATTGTAATAAAAATTAACGCAGGTTCTAAAATCTTAAACACAAACATACGTTAGGTCCTGGCAAATATATCAAATTTCAAAGTTGAGAAATAAAATCCTTTTGTATGCAAATTTATTTGCAATTAAATGAAGACGTCAGTAACTTAAGATGGTAATGACGTTTGAAAATACTTTAAATTTACCTAACCCAAGCTCTTAGCAAAATGCTCTTAGACATAAACTATAAACCACAGCCATTTTCTTATTGCGCTCGACAATATTTCACAAATATTGTGTCATTCATATGCGGAACTTTACGAGTTATAATACGCCTTTAACAATGTCAAATAACAATTTCACAGCTGTTGCGAAAATGTATAACCATTATTACATAAAGAGGCAGTCAAGGAAAATTTGCTGCACTGAATTTTGCAAAATAAATCCTGTATAATAGTTTGACGTTCCATCAGCCACGCCTAGTTGAACTTATTTCCCAATAAATAACACTATTATGCCTATATAACAATGCTCTTAATTTTAAATGTAAGTATTATTTTTAACCTTAACAAAACTGCATAAGAGACTTGCGATTGGAAAGGTCTCAGGTCCCTCAAAACTGCTAAAACTAACTTGTGTTCTAACTGCTTAACTTTTTTTGTAATAGAATCTGTTACCTTTCTTATAGAAAACGCTTCAGTGTTGTATTAATTTATTGTTAAGCCCCAGCAAATCTTAAAGGATATAAATTGAGTTTCATAGGTACTAAATCAAAACGAAACATTTATAGGTTTTTTTGGCAACAGAACCTAAAATACACCATACTTCCTGTTTTATAAGCCAAATCTTAATCGCTTTAATTAAAATATTTTATAAATGTCTAAAATTAAGCCGTTTTTCTACCATGTCCTTTTGATTTTTATGTCTGACTCTGGTGATTTACTACACCTAATAATAGGACCATTAACGAAATAAATCATTTCAAATATAAACAAAGGTTTTTTTTTATATTAGTATTACGTATTCTGTACGGGCTTATACAAAATGAATAATTAAAAGTAAAAATACGATAAGTAGCTTACCTCCTTAGGTAAGCCACTTTTTATTCAAACTAGACTTATTAAAGAATTTAAATATCTGCAGATGGGCTAACTATCTATTTATACAGGGTGTTTCAAAAAACATGTGTCATCGCTTAAAGGGAGATTCCTTGTAAGAAACTAAGGCAAAAACTTCATGTAAACATGGGTCCGCAGATGCTTCGTTTCAAAGATACAGGGTGTTAAATTTTTTATTTTTTTCAGTTTTTCCAAAATATTTTCAAAATGGCTTCATCAATTTTGATGAAATTTACGTTGTGTAAAGTACTTAAATTAAGCATAATTCTGACCTTGAAAAGACTTTGACAGGTCCTCCAGGGGCGTACATATGAGAAGACGGTACAATATTTTTCGAGTAAAAACATGTACGCCACTGATTTCTTCACATTTTCGTATATCGGTCAAATAGTATGTTAAATTCTTAACAGCTCTTGTCTCTTCATATTTTTTCAATTTTCATTTCGTTTAGGAGATAAATGTAATTTTATTAACCGTCTTACTGGTTTAGTTTTCCCAATCGGTTTTAACATGTAAAGACCATTTAAAAATTGAACGTCCTGTATCTTTGAAACAAAGCATCTGCGGACCCATGTTCATAAGAACTTTTTGCCTTAATTTCTTTCAAAGAATCTCCCTTTAAGCGATGGCACATGTTTTTTGAAACACCCTGTATATATATATATATATATATATATATATATATATATATATATATATATATATATATATATATATATATATATATATATATGGCTACACTAGCGAAGAAATAAATCTTCGCATTTACATTTATTATATTACCCATAGGCCAAGAAATCTTCCATTTTTCTACTATTGTTGTACAATGGTGCATTTGTACCGTCGACGTCGAGAAAATCGACATCGACATACTTTCGAGTATTATTGTGTTAGCAGCCAAACATTTTTGGAGCAACACTGGGTGAACTAGTTGGCGCGAGCCACTACATCTTACCCATCCTTTCCGAACATTTTGGATATAAGGACTTTCTTTGATTCTGGTCAAATCGTGGTCTGTTCTTCAGCCACCCTGGGTGTAAGCCTGCCCGCTGATGGGTAAGGGCCCAGAAATCGATAGCAGTAGGTCACCCAGACCAGAATCAAAGATAGTCCTCATTATTTTTATTTTTCATTCACGGCCTTTTCGCTGCCCTAGCGAAGAAATAAATCTTCGCATTTACATTTATTATATCACCTATAGGCCAAGAAATCTTCCATTTTTCTATATATATATATATATATATTGTAAGCATAATTTGTAAACATAATGAGTATGCTCTACCGGTGCACCGCTGAATTTTCGTTCGAAAGTAAGATATTTTTAATTTTTAATTGTAACTGATTTACTAATAAGGCGGTTTTTAGCTTTTAAGAAATTTCTGATGAAGGTCGAAAAAAGGACCGAAACGTTAAATGTGAATAACAACCCACAAAACTGTATAATTTTTTCCCCGGGAGCCAAAAAACCCAATAACCCTCAAATAAAAATATATATATATGTATATATATATATATATATATATATATATATATATATATATATATATATATATATATATATATATAAATATATATATATATATATATATATATATATATATATATATATATATATATATATATATATATATATATATATATATATATATATACAGCGTGTCTTCGGAAGTTCTTACCATATGGCAAAAAATTTTATTATTGATTTTATGAAAAAGTGCCTCTTTATAAAAAGTTCTGCATCATGAGAAAATAGCAGCGTCATTCCAAAATTTGATCTTTGACATACAGGGTAGCTCAAAAATGTAAAAGTCCCAATCCACGTGATGCTAAAAAGACACAAAATCGTTATTTAAAAGCAAACTGCCACTGTAAATGTATTAGAGTTAACTTTTTGTATGTTAGTGAATTAGGTTAGGAACATACAGGAGTCCCAAAAATAAAATTATTATCAACTTTAGAAAAAAAGTATATCTTCATAAAAAGTTCTACCTTGTAAAAAAAGAGCATGGTTATAAATATCGAAAAAAGGCCCGAATCGAAATATAAACTTGATGTAGGACAATACGGGGTGACTTAAACAGCTGAAAGTCACAATTTAAATTTAAATTATTTTGCCACCTGTATGTCCTATATAAAATTTTTGAATAAACATGCTCTTTTTTCACAATGTAGAACATTTTATGAAGATATACTTTTTTTGTAAAGGCGACAAAAAAAATTAATTTAATTTTTGGGACCTCCTCTATGTTCCAAACCTAATTTACTAACATAAAAAAGTTAATTCTAGCACATTTGCAGAGGCAGTTTACCTTTAAATAACGATTTTATGTCTTTTTAGCTTCACGTGTATTAGGACTTTTACATTTTTGAGCCACCCTGTATGTACTAGATCAAATTTTTGAATGGAAATGCTATTTTCTCACGATGCAGAACTTTTTATGAAGAGGCACTTTTTTTCGTAAAATCAATAATAAAAATTTTTTCCATATGGTAAGAACTTCCGAAGACACGCTGTATATATATATATATATATATATATATATACAGGGTGTAACATAAAGGTTGGGAATAAATTAAACGGTAGATTCCTTAGTAAAAAATAATAGTTTTTTTCATATAAAGTTATGCCCTACGGGATTTCGTTTCCAACTTACAGGGTGTTGAAAATGTTAAAAAAATTTTGTTTTTGTTTAATAACTTTCGAACACCAGAAGATATGGAAATAAAATTTTAGCCGTAGCTGCATTTGGTAATGCCCTAGTAAAATGTAAAACATTGACTTTGTAGCTTACGCAGTGGCGTGCATACGAATATTGCCGTAGGGTTTTCCAAAGAAAAAAGTGCTACGCCACTGATAAAAATATGTTTTGTAAATTTTTTAGAATACGCATTTTGTTCTAAACAAAATTTCCCTCTTGCGTTTTCTTTGTATTTCTTGCCATTTTCCCGTAATTAAATCTTTTGTAAATACCAGTTTTTCCACTGCTTACATGGGAATGAATAGTAACTTTGAAATTTAAAATGTATTCACCAATAATAATTAACAAAACAACAAACATAATTACAAAAGGTGCTGAAAATGTTGTCCTCCAACTTCTATACATTTTTTAATGCGTTTTCTCATGGATTCTCTAACTCGTCCAAAAATACCAGGCATCGCTCGAATTTGCTGACACCTCATTTCAACTCTTGACGAAGAGTCTGTTCGTCAGGAATGGGAGTGGAGTAAAGTATGTTTTTTAAGTGCCTCCATAAATAATAATCCAATGGATTACAGTCGGGCGAACGAGGAGGCCACGCTCTTGGCCCTCCACGCCCTATCCATTTATTCCGGTAAGTTTCATTAAGGTATTCTCTTACTTCTCGCCTAAAGTGAGCTGGGGCGCCATCATGCATGAACCACATGTGCTGGCGGTTTTCAACTGGGAATTCTTCTAATAAAGGTTGTAATCCATTTTGAAGAAAATCCAGATATGATAAGCCATCTAGTCTATTGGGTAGTACTACAGGTCCAATCAGAAAATGGCAAATTATTCCTGCCCAAACATTAATAGAAAATCGTTGCTGGTGCCGGGATTGTGTTATTCCATGAGGATTTTCATCAGCCCACAGATGGTTATTATGAAAATTAACTATACCATCTCTTGTAAACCCAGCTTCGTCGGTAAACAGAACGGATGAGTGAAATAAAAAGTTCTGATTACACTTATTTAAAAACCAGGTACAAAATCTAAGGCGTGGTGCATAATCCTCGACAGAAAGTGCCTGCACTCTTTGTAAATGGTATGGGTACAACGAATTATCATGCAGGATTCGTTGGACTGTCATATGGCTTACTCCCTCCGTTCTTCCAATTCTTCTAGTACTAGATTCAGGATTCGCCTCAACAATCTGTAGAATTCGTTCTTCGCGCTGTACTGTGTGAGGTCTTCCGCTAGAGGTACCCGGTTTTAACGAGCCGGTTTCACGCAAGCGAGCGTGAAATCTTGAAAAAGTCTTCATATTCGGAACGCGTCGAGTTGGGAAACGTTCAACATACAGACGCACAGCTAAACAAGGTGTTCCCGTTTGCAAGGCCATAAATAAAATGCATATCTGCTAATTCTTCAATTGAGTAATCCATTTTTAACAGGTTTATTCCACAAAATAACCAAATTAAAAACTTCTAAGGAAAGTTAAATATCTTAATATTAATAATGACGTTTTGTCAGAAAACATCGTCGTCAAAGCATACTTACTCGATTACATTCATTAAGCAGTGGAAAAACTGGTATTTACAAAAGATTTAATTACGGGAAAATGGCAAGAGATACAAAGAAAACGCAAGAGGGAAATTTTGTTTAAAACAAAATGCGTATTCTAAAAAATTAACAAAAAATATTTTTATCAGTGGCGTAGCACTTTTTTCTTTGGAAAACCCTACGGCAATATTCGTATGCACGCTACGGCAATATTCGTATGCACGCCACTGCGTAAGCTACAAAGTCAATGTTTTACATTTTACTAGGGCATTACCAAATGAAGCTACGGCTAAAATTTTATTTCCATATCTTCTGGTGTTCGAAAGTTATTAAACAAAAACAAAACTTTTTTAACATTTTCAACACCCTGTAAGTTGGAAACGAAATCCCGTAGGGCATAACTTTATATGAAAAAAACTATTATTATTTTTTACTAAGGAATCTACCGTTTAATTTATTCCCAACCTTTATGTTACACCCTGTATATATATATATATATATATATATATATATATATATATATATATATATATATATATATATAATATATATATATATATATATATACATATATATATATATATATATATATATATATATATATATATATATATATATATATATATTTATATATATATATATATATATATATATATATATATATATATATATATACATATAAGATCCAAAAAAATGTCCTCAAAGTATGCCGCGGAACCAATCACGCATGTCTTGAATTATTACTCTTGAAAGGTAACATAGGTAAGAGGTATAGGTGAATGAAAAATAGAACTGTCAGGGCCTGAAGTTTTTATTTTTAGAAAATTAAATATGGTAATCAAGGCAGCACAAAAAGCTTTTATGATCGAAAGTTACTTTAGAAATGGTAGAAAGGTTGATTTTGCGAGACCACACTTTCTTATTAGGGATTCAGTCCGGCCAAAGGATTCTCATGATTTTGCGCAAGCATTTATTAAAGAACGCTTGTCTTCGATAAATTGTTCTCCCGTGATCTTCAACATTTTACAATCATAAAGTAGCACTGCCTTGATATTGGTGTTAAAAATTAGTATTTTTGTGTTTTGCGAGCACGCATTTGACCTCCAAGGATGTTTTCTTGACGTTATTGTCAGCACCCCCATTTCGATCAATGACGCTGCCCAGGTAGACAAACTTGTTTACCCTCGCTAGCCGCTGAGAAACAAGTTTTCTGTATTATTGGAACCAATTCGCATTTCCTTAGTTTTACCTATGTTAATTTTAAGAGCAACCTTTTTGGCTTCGATTTCCAGTCGCTGTTGTTTCATATACATACATATCAGACATAATGTAATCTAAATTTCCAGTTCTCACAGGGCCAAATTTTTTTCGCAATTCTTTATAAAGTGAAATAAATTAAATGTAGGTTTAAATGTCAAAACCCTTAATTTATAATCCACTTCAAATAAAATATTTAGCGACTTACTTACTTGTCCCATTCCAGCTGACACAATAAATTCGGTAAAAAGACCCTTGTCATATGTTAGGATATTACAAGTTCAATTTAATGCTCCAAGTAATATATTTTTGTTTCGTTGTCTTCTGCTACAGCTACACCCTTCACATTATAGTTACTTTGACAAATTACGAACGTATTTGGCAAAAAAAAATTTTTTTGGATGGAGGCTACTGCTGGTATGAAAGATATTACCAGAATATTTAGTAAAATTTTAATTAGAAAAAAATGAAATAATACTCAATACAACTTGCCGTTTTCTTAAGTGATCACAGATCACTGGTCGGACTGGAGTTAAAAATAGATCGATCAGGAAAGCAAATGCATGATTGATCAGTCACATTATTAAGGACACAACAGCGACAAACCAATATATTCTAATAGATCTATTGTGAGGTATTATTATGCCTACATATGAATTGTTAACGTACTATTAGATGCACAGTCCATCCCGTTTGTAACATAATAAGCAACAATAAATTTACCATGCTACATTTGACTGAGAACTAATTATTTCTTACGAATCGAATGCTTGTTAATGTGTTTTCGAAACATAATTTGAATCTCTATTACAAGAATTGGCAAATCCATTTGCGCAAAAGTTTAAAAAAATACTAATAATAATAATGTTTCATGATGTGGGTGGCTCGAGGAACAAGATGATTAGGAAAACTTAAATTACTTCTTTTATCTGAGACAGCCGATGTAAACTTCAAGCCAAAGTACTAACGTACCCTGGGCATCTGAAGAGAAGGGAAATGTAATCTGTTGACAAGGGATTTAAAGGGTTGGAGATTGGGATACGGCATTTAATCTTTTTGTTGTCCTTTGGAATTCCGATTTCTTAAATGGATAGAATTTATCATGCTGCATAAAATCGCATATTTTGCATCCATCCGTCACACAATTTAATGTTTTGGTGTTGGCAACACTGGTTTCTAGCCAGTAACCAGTAATAAACCAGTAGTAATTAAGAGTTTTACGTATTTTCATTAAAATATTTTTAATTTCGAGATGGTTTTAACAAAATGGATTTCCGACATTAGTTTCACGTTTATACCGTTGTACAGAGAACAGGAATGTCTTTGGAGGGCCGATACAGTGGAGTACAAAAGATTCTGAAGTCATTCTCATACATAATCTGTACTCTTGGGAATCTTCTACTTGTAATTCTTTTAAAATGAGACATGATTGTTCTCGCGACACTCTTCTGTCAATCCATGGTCTAGTCCACCATCTTCTTTTGACATTTTTGTTTCATTCTCTACCATTTCTTGAACCTCCTATCTCAATAATTTTAAAATTTGTTTAAACATAGGTCTGTAGGCTCTGTTTGAGGCCATGTTGAACTGCGCAGACCACTAGCTTATGTGTAAACGTATATCGGAAAATTCAATGGACTGCCTTCTATCTTGTCTTATTGGACTGGCTTATCTTTTCTTACTATTCTTGTCTCGTTCATTCTCTTAATGTGCTCCACTATCTGGTTCATCGGTTCTGTGTTTAAATTATTTCTGAATGTTCCGTTCCTAATTTTATCTAATCTGCTCTCCTTCATTTTCCGTAGGTACCTCATTTCTATTGTGGTGATTTTCTGCTTGTGTTTTATTTTTCCTTTTCGCTTTGTTTCCTCTCTCGTGTCCTCCTTCATTGCGTATGTCGTCATCAAATTGTCTTTTTTACCCTTTTTTCTCAGTTTTTTGGTGGGTGGTTTTTTCTACTTGTTAAATTTCCTTTTAATTCTCCGTTTTCTCTATTCCGTTTCCGTTCTGTTCCCTCAATTATGATTTTTTGGTACCCTATTTTTGTTGCTTTCCCCTTTTCCCCTGCTATTTGCTTTATCTTCTTCTGAGTTGTTGGCTCTTCTCTTGTCATTTCTTCGTTTATACATATATTCTCTCTCGCAATTGTCTTAAATTACTTTTATTCTTCATAATCTCTTCATTGTCCAGTCAGTTTTCTAATTCCACTTACATATTTTTGTTCTTATCCTTGTAGCCATCTTTATCTGGACTTTTGTGCCTGTTGCTCTTTCAATGAAATGTTCTAATTCACACTTTAGGTCCGCTCTATTACCTTCTTTTGTTTCCAGACCCGATACCACTATATTATTCCTGATTCTGTCCTATTCCAGTCAGTAGTAAAGGTTGATGCTCCCCGAGTCTCCGCATGCGCAGTAGGGTCGACCTTGAACGCCCAGGTGTGCTATTGTTATTTGGCCTTGATATGCGCAGGTGTTATTCCAAGGTCAAGGTCAAGAACTTGGCCTTGAACGCGAGCAGATGTTTCTTTGTTTGGTGATGACCAGGTGTACGATGCTTATTTCAAGGTTACATTTGCGGTGCATATTTTCAATGAATGCGAGCAGCTGTTTCTTGCTTGGCCTTGAACGCGAGCAGATGTTTCTTTGTTTGGTGATGACCAGGTGGACGACGCTTATTTCAAGGTTACATTTGTTTTGTATTTTTCGAGGTCGTCGGATGTATTCCTCCCACCATAAATAAATACTTGACCTTGGATTACTTCCTAATAAATATGGCTCATTTCGAAAATAGCTTTCATTGTCACTCATACATCGTATGCGTTAACTGTTGCTTTGGCATATAAAGTATTGTGTTTGTGGTGTGTTCTACAAGTGTTTATTCAAGGTACTTGACAGTAATTGTTTTTATTGTATTTTAAATCATGAGCATTTCAAAGCAGACCATAGCCGAAATTAATAATATGATAAACCAAGATATTCAATTTCTGGAACGTAGAAAATTCTCTACATTAACGGTGGGCAAAATTTATATGATAAAAAAAATTAATTCTTTGACTTCACGTTTTGGAAAAGCCATTATCGTCACATTGTTTGATCCAACACATCAAGCAACATTTGAAACATTTTTACCATCACGCGTAGCTGAAATTCTGACAGAGGATACTATTGAAATGATGAATAACTCCGGTGATCAGTACACCTTAACTTATTTGGGGCAAAGCTCACATGTATTCTCTGGAGGTAATACTAGAGCGTTGTTAAATTTTGGTTGTTTGTAATATATTGTTGATTAGGCTATTTTAATGTTGATTTAAAATGTAATAAAATAGTTCTTGTTAAGTATATATCGAAAAACACACACTCACACTATATCGAAAAACACACACTCACACACAATCACATGTCCATTATTTTCTATTTAAGATGTGTGACTGCCCTACTGTCATTGAAAATCGAGATATGTACATTAATTGGTTATCATGTAAATTAAGAGAGCTGGCTGAAGAAATACTACACTTTGCAAATTATGGTAAATCCGATGTGGGTTTTAGTGAAAGTCAGTATAGGAAGTATATGAAAGACGCCGTAAATTTCACGGCTGGAGCACATACGTGCGAGAAATACCTATATGGAACCATTGATCTGGACGAATTTTGCGCTGGAATGATAAATGAAGAATTGGGAAGCTACCTATTCGAAGTGCCTCATTTACCCGATGAATTAGCTAGAAAATATGGCTTGGCTCCCGCAGATGATACCACTATTCTTGATGACCTTGGAAATAAAGCAGTCACCAATGAAGTTGATAGTAAAGCATTGGGTACTGTTAGCGATGACGAGATGGAGTGTGTTCAAGAAGATGAAGAAAATCTTTAATTCATTGTATAATATAATAACATGAGATGTTAAATAAATGATTATGTACCTAAATTATTGTTTAATTTTTTATAAATAGGCAACCTTCACAAAAATCACATCAGTTTAAGCTAAAAATGGGTCGTGTTAACAACACAATTGATAAATTTGGGCGCCAAAAATTTAATGACCAAAATCACATTGTTCTTGTTGGACAACCAGGAGTTGGATTTAGATTGACCGATGATGGTCAATATGATATACAAGGGAAATCTTTAACTAATGTAGCACCACCAAAGAATCCTGGGGATGCCGCTAATCAGGAATATGTTCTTGAACAAAGGCGTGAAATTATTAAAAAACTTAGTGAATTAGTGAATAATGATGTTTTGGAATATGTTAGAAAAGAACTTAATGAAATGAATAAAAAGCTTGCTGAAGAGGCGAATGAAGATTTTTTGCAATCTGTTACAAAAAGACTTAAGGAAATCGATTCAAAATTGTTGAATCAAGAAAAAGCTATTCAGCGTATACGTATTACGCGCATGTAGATAAAGAAACAAGTCTATTCTGTGTATGGTGACCTCGATTTTACATGGGATATGAGAGTGGAGGGGTTTGAAGGTCACCTAACAGATACAAATAGAGGCACAAAACTTTCTTGTTTCAGTCTGCATTTCAGTACTTCCAGAATACTACATAGTAATTTATTTTCTCAAAATGCAGTCACCAAAAAGTGAACGTCAAATTGCAGTTGTTCGCCCATTCTCTGTAAACGGTCGTCAGATGTGTGCCAATTGCGAAAATTGGGAATTTATTAGTGGAATAATGGGTTTCTGTGAATGGTGTCAAAATGAGTACCATAAGAAACATGGGATGAAATCACCGCAACAAATATCTCGTGAAAATTCTAGTGAATCTCTGCAAAGTCTCGCTGTCTCAGTGGGAGGTTCATCAGAACATAATAATCACGATACGCCGGAATTCAGTCAAGAAGGGCAGCGCTGGACTTCTTCAAGCAATTTTGAAGATCTCGAAATAATTAACGAATCACCGCAAAGTCCTGTTTTCTTAGAAGGAGGAGGAGGAGGAGTAGGGGGAGGAGGTTCATCAGAACGTAATAATAGTGAGACCATGGAATTCGACCAAGAAGGGCAGCGCTGGTAATTCCGAAAAATAGAGACAATTTAGATATAGTGTAAAAGTTTCTTATGATAGTCATGTAATTTTAAATTTATGTGAAAAAGTGCGTTTTTCTAATGATAGTGTGTATGTATTATTTAAATCTTAATAAAAATCTTTTTGTACTAAATATGTTTATTATTCACCATACATTTGAATTAACAAATCGCTCTTGATATATATTATTTCTGTGGTTCCGTTCTAAAATCCTCGCTAGCATTACATCCATTTTTCCAATTCTCCTTTGAAAACGATATCTATCAAGTATTAGTTGCTGAAAATTACTTTGTCTGGCTTGTCTATATGCAAAACACCAAACAGACATACGGTGGATAATATTTCTTTCTTCGTCAAATCTTACTTGCTTCATGGTGTATTGTAAAATGAATTTTTATTAGTTATGTCATTTATATATAGGCTGAACATAAAGAGAGTGAATTAGTTTTACTTTAAAATGGGTCGTGTTAACAACACAATTGATAAATTTGGTCGACAGAAAACTCCTGTTTGTAACAACTTATCGCGAGGGTTGCCCGGAATCGGATTTAAACTTACTTCAGATGGACATTTTGATATAGAGGGAAAATTATTAAGGAATGTTGCCCAACCGATAAATGATAATGATGCTGCTACCAAAGAATATGTCCTTACGGAAGTTCATCAACTTGGTTCGCAGATAAATACCATACTTAGTAATGTGCTAGTACCGGTTTTTCAAAAAATGTTTGAAGATGATGAGACCAAAATTACGTACCTTAAGGAAAAAATGTATCAAATTCACTCACATGCTGCACGGTATACTACAACGAAGATAAAGGATCCAAAAAAACCAAAATGGAAACCAACCTAGATAAAGTTCTATTTAAAAACATAATTATACTGTTAAATTGAAAATAAAACGAATAATTATGAAAAGCAATATTTATTTTTATTATTTATAATGCATACATACGTAACGTAAAACCTATTTGATAATATTTATACAATATCTGATTTGTCTATCCAAGAATTAAATTGATTTGGAAAACCTAACCATTTTACAAACAATTGATCGTTTTGATTGTTCTTGCGTTTTCTAAGAATTTTCTCAACTAAATAAACACCAGGGCTAGCTGTCTTTTGCAGTTCTGCTTCGTAAAAACATCCTTTAATAGGTTGACCTTCCAATGATTGCAGCAAGTAGGTGGGTGGATTTGTAATATTAACTTTTGCTATTTCAAACAGTTCCGTGGACCAGGAAGGCGTATATCCTTTGTCAAATACACCTTTGTACTTGCTAATGCGAACAACGTCACCCAAATGAAATTTTTTTTTCTTCGGAGCAATTTTCAAATAGTCATATGCTTTAATAGGGGTATCCTCTTTTACACTGTTAGGCTTCATTCCAATGGTGCGGTGTTTAGTGTTATTATAGGTCTTCGTTATAGCTGGTAATATTTGTAACCATCTGTAAGAACCTCTAGCCGAGAATTGTTTATATAACTTATTTTTCAAAGTTCTTATAACACGCTCAACAATTGCCGCTTTTTTCGTGCTATATGTGGAATAATGGTTTATATTATATTTTTTCATGAGGGCTTGAAAGGTGCTATTATAAAATTCCTTTCCTTGATCACTCTGTAAATTGTTTGGTGCATATGATGCTTCTTCAATGATGCTTTTCATGGCATTCGTAACTTCAACACCGGTCTTATTCTTAACTGCTTTGGTGTACACGAATTTGGAGTAACAGTTTATACATACAACAATGTAACGGTAACCATCATTGTCAGTAGCATATTGCTGCATTTCCGCCAAATCAATTTGCCACAAATCTCGATATCCTTTTATGACTGTACGTCTTCTAACAAAATTTTTCCTTGCTGTCCTATGTAATTCATTTACGACTTTAATTTTTTCTCGGCTAGGATCCATATTATAAGGTTCCACGTCTTATCAGACACTGAGGATGGCAACTACGTGCAAAACTTAATATATTATTCCTTCTTCTCGAAGCTCTTCCATAATTGACATAATCTCATTATCATGTCCGGTATGTCCAGCTACTTTTGACCCCCACAATAATCGTAATCTATCCACTAACTCCTTAGGTTTATTCCAATAAACATATTGAGATGATTTCGACGATAGGCGCTTTTTTGCTGGTAGTTGGATTTTGTTGTCGCCTTTTTTTCTTCCTACACCACCACCACCACCCAGTTTAGTTCCCGTAATTAGCGGTTTTATGATTCGTAAATATTTTCTCCATCGGGTTTCTCTTAAACCACGTTTCTTGTCATAACCGTCGTATGCCGCATCGGTCAATTTCAAAATGGTTTGGTATTTTCGAAGTACATCTAGATTAATTTCGTCTTCATTACCTAGGAGTGGTGGATTTTTTAGAAAAATCAAATCGTAAAGATCAGCCGTTCCATCGAATTCAGCAATGTTTGTTTTGTTCTTGTATAACACCATCTTTCCGTTTGTTAGAAAACGAACCACTAAGTTGCCAATATATTTTGTTGATTTATTTTCTTTTTTACCAAAGCGTACACCATACACGGTATCATAATGAGATGGCTCCAATTTTAATCCATTTAAATAATCTTGAATAGTTTTTGCGGCTGAACTGCTACCACTTGATGTGTGTGGTGATGTGTGAGATGATGTTATCGTTGAAGGGGAAGGGGTTTCGAACAGTGACCCACGATTTCCACGTTTCGGTGTAGGAATCGGTGTAGATGTTTCAAAATCCGCTTCTGTTGGATGTTCTTCAAACATTTTCGCCATTCCCACCGAGCTGCTGCTGCTGCTACTCCGACTTTGTGGTTTAGTCGTAGTACTTGATTTTTTAGTTACGTACTGCTGCTGCTGCTGCTTTACGGCTTTAGATATAGATTCTAGTGGTTTAGAAACTGGTTCATAAAACTTTTCCAAATCATGTTCATTCTGCACTTTAGCTGCTTTAATTTGTTTAAATTTTTTTCTAACCGCATTTGTAGTTTCCAGTAGCTTTCGTTTTAATTCGATTTCTTCATTCATGATGCTTTCAAAGCACCGTTCAACGATGAAATGATTATCCAAGTTATTATTATAGGAATATATAACTATCGAATCCCTTGCGGTATCTGCCCGAATTTACATCACTATCCTTGTCAATAACTAAAAAACCATATTTATTATCCCAACATTTAGCACACATCTCTTGAAATTGTGTAAACGTCAGGTCGGGTGAAACGTGATCGGAAAATATATGTTTCATATTCATCTCATCTTGTTTAAACATAATAATGAAGTTGGCATTATCCCGGACGAGCTGCTTAGGAACACGAGAATACGTTTGCGCCAAGTAAAAGGCATCCACATTTTTGTGACGTCCCATGCTAAAATACGATCTTATAACGTCCTGTTTCTCACACATAACGTCATCAAAAATAAATATTGAATTAGGTTTAGCATCTGACGGTTCCACAATGTTATTTGCGTCGCTAAAAGCGTAGTAGCCAAGACCTTTGATTGGAGATAAAATTGTCTTTAAATATTCATATTTTGGTTGATAGAGCGACTTTGAGTAGATATAAACATTTTCGAAACGCAGTCCCGATGGGTGAGTAAGCAGCGAAATCATAACATTTGTTTTTCCACAGTTTGAAGGTCCTATTAATAATCCACGAATAGATGACGGTAGCAAAGGACCATGTCTTTTAAATAATTTTTGTTCTAGTCCAGAGCCGACCTTTACATCGAGATTATCGACGGGAAGTTTTTGTTTAAGATTGACGATACGCATCTTAACAAAATCTATATTTTATACTGAACTTTCACGTAAACTATCATTCAGATGTCGCTCGTCAGACGAAGTAGACGGTCTCGTTTATCAAGTAAGACTGGAAGCGGTATTGTTAATTCAGTAATTAATAGGCTACCGTTCGAGTTACACATTCCAGGCTATCAGTATTGCGGGCCCGGGACGAAAATAGTAAAACGTGTGGCAAGAGGAGATCAAGGAATTAATTCTTTGGATGTCGCATGCAAAAAACACGATTTAGCCTATTTGCGTAATAGTGAAAATTTAAGTGCTCGCCACCAAGCAGATCAGGAACTCGAGCAAAGCGCGTGGAAAAGAGTAAAATCTAAAGATTCTAGCGCTGGTGAAAAAGCTGCAGCTTGGTTGGTAACCAACATTATGAAAGCGAAACAACGTTTTGGTATGGGTGTATCATCATCAAAATCGAGAAAAGCATCCACTAGAGGTAAACGTCGCTTCCAGCGCCGCCGCCGCCACACTAAAGGAAATGGCGTCGGTAAACATAAGCGAGTACACAAAGTAGCTTTTGGATCATCTATTAGACGACCCGTTCGATCAGAATTGTTAAAAGCTGGTGGGAAAAAACTTATCGAGAAAAATATCATGAAAGCATCGAAAATAGCTGCAGTAGCTGCACGTAAATCCCTAAGAATAGCCGGTGGCAAACGAAAAATTCGCACGCCTAGAATCATTCCAATTCCGAAGACTGGGGGGATATTACCGTTAATACCAATATTTGCAGGACTATCCGCCTTAGGTTCATTAGCAGGTGGTGCAGCAGGCATCGTGCGTGCCGTAAAAGCAGTAAAAAAGTCGACTGCAGAAAAAATAGGTACCGGCTTACATCTAAGTTCAAGAGGAAATGGATTATATTTGAAACCATATCGCACAGGTTTGGGATTATTTATAAACAACAGCAAAAATAAGAAATCAAAAAACTAATAGAATCCCTACCTCAAAGACCACTATCCAATATTGATATAGAAAAGTACGCCTTAAAAATGAAAATACCACACTTTCGAGGCGTATATATGAGAGATTCATTACCTGTACGCGGTCCCAAACGTTATGAGGCCGCCATTATAAATTTGGATAGTATGTCGGGTGTAGGGACTCATTGGGTAGCATATAGAAAAAGCAATTCTGATGTAACATACTACGATAGTTTCGGTGATTTACCCCCACCTATGGAATTGGTACGATATCTGCAGATGGGTTCCGAAGCGACGAAGAAAATTTACTATACATACGACCGTCAACAAGAATTTGGAACAGTCTGGTGTGGACATTTGTGTTTGAAGTTTCTTTTACAATCATAAAAAAGTATGTCTTTGACACCCCAAATGGAACGTGACAACTACACCAAAATGTTGCTATCACTTAAAGCATATCGTGAAGTCGGAGGATTACAAAAAATGACAGCTGAACAGTTAGAAAATACGCCCAAAGAAGTGTTGATCGCATTAGCTCCAAATGAAATAGCACTAGTTTGGGATAGGTTACCTAATCACCTAAAAAGTGACGTCGATATATTGAAATATCAATACTGTTTCGAACATTATAATAGCAATAATTCAGATTCGGACGAGGGCGATGGACCGATACCAAAAAAAATATTTTGTTGTTATTGCAAAATTAACGATGTGAATATAAAGGCAGAAAACAGTTTAAAAACGTCCAAAGGAATAAAGCAACGCTTCAGCTTAAATCCATTTAACTGTTGCAAACAGCAATAAAATAGCTACACAAATAGTTTCGTGGTCAGTCATGTCTTACACATTCACTCTAACAGGACATTCAAGTGTCTTAAGTGCGGATTTTTACCCACCCATCGAGTTAAATACAACAAGCAAATATGGAGTTGCACTGCTGGGATTTTACACATATAATTCGATTTTTAATATCGACGAAAGCAATAATTCATTCAGCCATTTGAAAACAGCTATACCAAAGCATTTAAGGATTCCACCAGGAGCTTACGAAATTAATGAAATAGCAAAAGCCATGTACACCGCTTTAAAAGAGTCATGCAATGAAGTTGGTGCCGATTTATTTTCATTAACAGCCAATAATAATACGTTAAAATGTGAGCTAAAGTCAAAATATAGCATCGATTTCCGAGGTAGCAATAGTATCGGCAAAGTGCTCGGATTTGGCTCTGTGCTGCTGCAAGGTGGACAAAGACACGAATCAAGTACCATCGTGGACATAATGAAAGTGCGCATCGTACGTGTGGATTGTAATATAATTTCCGGAGCATACCTGAATTCTTTGGAAAGTCATACGTTATTTGAATTTGATATTGACGTCGAACCCGGTTACAAAATCTCCAAAGAACCGCAAAATAATATTTATATGCCGATAATGCCGGATGGTCGTCAGTTTATCGACAACATTACTCTACGCATCTTGGACGATAGCGGTGATTTGATCGATTTTCGAGGTGAGAAAATAATAGTTAAACTAGAGTTGAAAAAAATCGTATAATGGGTTTTTGCTTTAACCGTCAACTGCATAAGCTGTCAACAATTCAAGATTCAGTTAAACGACATAAAAGTAAGCAGACAACACAGTCAAGGTTCATTCGCAAGTCAGACGGACGATCGAAAACACATCCGCACAGCAATCGCCAGCTCTCCGTGAAAGATTGCAAATTTCTACAATCGATCGGTTTGAAAGTGAGAAAAATTAGAAAATGATGGCCGCTAGCAGTGACAAAATCGAAGTTTTTACCGAACCCATTTTTGATAACTCCATTATTAGTTTTCAAGAACACACATATAAACCTTACGGTTCTCCAACATTCCGCAATTCCGATGAAATTCGTATACCTGTACACTTTCAAGATATCATTTTGGATATATCGGATAGTTACATTTACATCGAAGGAACATTTAAACCCAAAGATGTTAGTAAGAAATGTTACCTATCAAATAATGCCATCGCCTTTCTATTCGACGAATGTCGTTATGAAATGGGAGGGGAGCAAGTTGCCGTCGTTCGGAAACCCGGAATTACCACAACGATGAAAACTATGGTGTCATTGGGTGCCGCACAAAATAGAGCTCTCATGGCATGCGGATGGGGTCTAGACGAAGCAAATCAAGGGATACTAGATTCCACAAGTAACGTGTTCTCCGGCAAGCTTCCTCTAAAATATCTCATGGGTTTCGCAGAGGATTATTCAAAGGGTATTTTTAACGTCAAGCAAGAGTTGATTTTAATTATCGCCCGCACTTTCAACAATTGCTATATCGGCGAAGTAGATGCAGACATTTCAATTGAAAAAATTGAATGGAAAATTCGTCACATTATTCCAGACGATCGACAGAAGTTAAAGATATTATCACGCATGAATAAAGGTGGCAGTAACGCAAACGTTCCAATGGCTTACCGTAAATGGGATCTTTACGAGCTACCTTCTTTGAGAGAAACATCGTCAGACGTATGGGCCTTAAGAACTAGCACGAGTCTCGAAAAACCGAGATATTTGATTATCGGTTTTCAACCAACTAGCTCTTCCGACAACAGAGCAAAAGATAGCACACAATTTACAACGGCCGATATAAGTGATATTAGGCTCTATCTGAACTCTGCCGTATTTCCGTACGAAAGATGGAATTTAGATTTTTCAAAGAAACTGTATGCCGCAGCCTATTATAATTATGAGAATTTTCAAGCTAGCTACTACCAGCGAGAACTGAGCGATCCTATGATGAGTTTTGCCGACTATCTGCAAAATCCGTTATTCGTAATCGATTGCAGTCACCAACCAGAAGCCGTTAGGACGTCCACAGTGGACGTGAAATTGGAGTTCGAAACACGCAAAAGTAAATTTCCTAAAGACATTAAAGTGTACGCGTTAGTTATTCACGATGCATTTTTTAGCTACAATATACTTAATGGTTCTGTTACTAACAAATCAATACATTAGTTTGAAGTTGTGTAATTCTCCAAATTATGTACTTTACATATTTAAAATAAACTTATAAACGACACATTTGAGTTTTATTTTTACTACATACGACATATTTGAGGCTTATTTTAATACTTCAAAGGTGGGGCTTGGGTAAATAAGGTTATGAGGTGAAGAATAGAGAGAAATTTAGGAGAGGGGTGGGGAAAGAATGTATATAAGACGTGATTTAGAAAATGAGATTCACTCGAAGCCAAGATGTCATCAAGCTCGGATAATGGTTATTCCAGCGATGACGATCAGGCAATCGCACATAATGCGCAACATAGGGGTGTACGCAATACGCGTAGGTTTAGACCTAGGTATTGCATCTGGCACTGCTATGTAAAAGTTGGACCCCACCTCATCTATTGTATGCACTGCTACACAGGATTTAGGGGTCAGATAGGTGCTAGATTCATATCGTGCCATTTCACAGTGGGGGCACGATGTGAGCGTATGCAGAACTACTCGAGGTGTCGTCGGTGTCGGGAGAGACTGTTTACAGTCACTCACCGGAACTCATGCCTTATTTGCAATAGGACTTAAATTCCTATTACAAATAAGGACCCTCAAATAACAACCCTGCCTGCCCCCTGACAAAATCAGTCCTTTTCAGGACTACAGAATATTTGATCGTAGTTTGTAGTTAAACACTATGTTTCCTAAGGAAGATATTTCTCGAAGGAAAAATTGTGTTACTTTGGGTTAGAGATGCATTATGTGTTTAAATCATACATAGATAGTGAGAGAAAGAGCATTTGCAAGATTTAGCTTGTAGTTTTTATGTATGATAAGAACGCATATGCCTCTAGTTATTCAAAGTGACATAACTTTCTATCAAGAAACATATTTAAAAAAATAAATTCACTCTGGGTTGATACGCTCAAAAAGATACATCAGAATTTTTGTCGTTTCACATAGAACGTTGGCAAACCTGCTCTTAAGTATGACAAAAACAGACGTATCCTTTCAGTGTAACAAAATATTTCGAACAAGAAATCTATTCTATAGGAAATATTTTGTTACTCTGAAAGGATATGTTAGAACCGTTTAGCCCCACTCTCACCCCCACTCTCACCCCCCACCATCCTAAATGCTTTTAAAAGCGGGAGCAGCCATCACAATTTTCATTTCTCAACCAGCCATGAAGTGGGACAGGCTGATGTTAAGGACGACAAGGGAGTCCAAAATAAGCGAGTTTTGGGAGGCTTGGCGTTTAAAAAACGCGAATAAGCCAACGGCTATCGTACAGCCGATCCCAAGACCGCAACCACCACCGGAGCCGGCTCCAACAGAGCCCGTGGAAGTGGTGGAAGGACCACAGATGCTGCTGGGTCCTGAAGAAAGGGCGGCTCTGTTAGAAGAGCTCACGGAGCGTCGCCGGAGCCGTCGCAGCACTCGGCTGGAGGTGCGAAGACGGCGAGCTGCACCGCGATCGGTGCAGATCGCGAGAGGGGAACAACCACTCTAGGTTTCCCTCTCTAACCCAACCCACCGCGAAAACGGTCCTTTTCAGGGCCACAAAAGATTTGATCGTAGTTTAGATATTCTTAGTCACTTTGTGTTTGACACTGAATCGGTGAAAAATGCAAAGATGACCAAGGATGACAGTTTCAGGACGTTTAAAAATAGACGTTGACATTTTTGCATAACTCTTTTCGATAATTTACCTAGAAGTGTCTAAAACTTATTTTAAGTTAAAGGTCCAAAATCCGTTAAAATTGTTATTTTTCTAACTTAAAAATTGTATCCATTTAGTTATTTCCGAGACGTATATTTTTGGAACTAAAAATCGATATTTGTCGGCCCACTAAGATTTTTATTTTTGTATATTTGTAACAAAAAAAGCAACCACATCAACCCTTATATAACAAAAATATTTTTATTTCGGATCAAAGCAATGACAACAAGCACATAACTTGTGGGTTTGCTCAGGTTTGCTTGGGTTTGTTTAGCCAATACAAATAATAAGAATTTTGTTATTAATATTATTATTATTATTTGATAGTTCAAGGACATATCAGAACATTTGACATAAAACTTTTTATGATCAAAATGATCAGACTAATCAAAATTTCAAGAATTATGGGGTTTGATCAGGTTTGCTCAGGAATAACGGGAGAAGTGTAGCTCAGATCGAAAAAAGTTATAGGAAAACATTGTAGAGTAAACGTTTTGTGATAGGAAACGACTTTTCAAAATTTAATTTGGAAAGAATTGAAAAAGAGATTTTTCAGATTTATAGTGAATTCAAAAGGGTAGTACAGGGAAGCTATGGTGAATAGGGCGAAGGCATGGGGCGAGACGGGTCGCATAATCGTTTTTAAATAAGACCTGAGAGATCCGAGCCATAAAAAGTAAAAAGAGGTGGCTCAAAAAGACCCATAGTGTAGGTATGTTTTTTTGGGAAAAGGGGGGAAAGGGGGGAAAGCATAAGATGGAGACAAAAAAGTTATAAGAAAAAAGAGTAGAGAGGGGGTTTTAACACAAGAAAATATTTTTCAAAGTGAAAAAAGTCGAAAATTCAAAAAAGAGTTTTGAAAAAGATAGGATTTTCGAACTTTGAGGCCTAATAACTTCGTAACGGTCGGTAGGAAAAAAAAACGCCGAACCACGTGTCCAATGAATTTTAGCAAAGAATCGAACTGAATGGAAAGAATCTTTGTACGGGGAAGGAATCGAAAAATAGAGGGGTGTCAATGTGAAAAAACAGGTATAAGGGGGTGTCGGAAGGATGCGGGAGTATGCGGAAACGACATTAATACCCTAGGGGTGTGAAGTACACTCGGGAAGGGGCTTGTGGGGGGCACCACCGATAGGTGGGGTGGTGGGCATAGGGGGGTGGGTATGGAACGTCACGACTTGGAGGTTTTTTTTTTTTAAGTCTCAAAGCCTGCGCAGTAGCTATTACCCCGCTAATTTTTTGGAATTTTTAAGAAATAACCTCAGAAATGGGTTAAGGGCAGTAAAAGAAACGTATTAGTCTTATTCAAGTTTTTCATAAAATGTCGGGAAATGCCTTAAAAAAAATTATGAAAATGCTAAAAAAATTGAAAATCTTTATTTCTTATTTTTTCGAAATTTAAAAAATGTCAAAAAATAGTTCAAATTAATCAAAATCTTTTGTGCGTTCCACTTTTGCCGTAGATGGTCGGGAAATGCCTTAAAAAAATTGATGAAAATGGTGAAAAATCAAAAATCTTTATTTTTCATTATTTTCAAATTTTAAAATTGCTAAAAATACTTTAAATCAATCCGCTATGCTACACTGGGGGTGGTAGGGGTGGGGGTGGGTTGTGGTGGGGGAAGCTGAGCTCTTTAAAAGCAGCTCGGCTCGACTGCTTACTTCATTACATTCGCTCATCTCAACATGGCATCATCAGATGATGATGGATACTTAAGCGATGATACTCCTAGGAATTTGGATAATTGGGCTCTAAGACAGAGGAAAGTTTTCCCCGTCCGATCCCGCCGGGTGTGCAAGATCTTAAACCTGGTGAAGGTGGGTGATGACGAGTGGTGTATTGGCTGCTATGCCGACTTGGAAAACAAGTCGGCTGGTGACCAATTCTTCAGTGGTCATGTAACCCAAGATTTCGGTAGTCGCGCGCACATACCGAACTGCAAAGGTTGTGGAGTAGCTCTTGGTACTCTACAACATCAGAGTGCGTGCCTTATTTGTAATCGAGCCTGATTACAAATAAGATATCCCGTGAAAAACGGTCCTTTTCAGGGCCACAGAATGTTTCATCGTAGTTTTAGTTACCTAATGCCATAGTATATGTGGTGTTAGATAGAAAATTATATAAGTCCAGTTGGATCGAGTATAATTTTCCTTGCAAAATCCGTCCTTTTCAGGATGACAGGATATTTTGATCTTACTTGTATTTATCTAATGTCACGACATCTGTGACATTAGATAGAAATTATGTAAGTCCAGACGGATCGAGTATAAGTTTCTTTGTCGGTCACATTTCCAGAACACAATTACACCATTTTTGAGAACTAAAAGCAGTTTTCGACAGTGAAGTCCGACAGTATCATTTTTGGATGGAGGGCATTTGTATAATAAACTCTAGTTTGTTAGAGGTGAAAAGGTGGGGATGGAGTGGTGGAGGGGGTAGATTATCTCTATTTAAGCGGTTGCGAGCGAGTCACAGAATCACTTCATTTTTAAATCTGATAGTTACCAGATCTAAATATGAATCCTGAACGTCCATTAAGTCGTGGTTCGTCGATTTGGAGCGACGAGACGGTCGACATGAACGAAGTCGACGAACAAGTCTTTGATGACTTTGACGACATAGAGCAGGGCATATTGGATGCTATCGAGTGGGACGAGGATGATCTGCGACCACTCGAAGAACCTGAGTTCGATTGGGGAGTCGAACTGCCCAACGACGATGCAGAGTTGTCGGCTGACGAGATGGAGCCGGACTCCAGTACCGATTGGGTACCACCACCGCCGCCGGAAGATCATGACGGTCCGGCCGATTCATCCACTTGGTGGATCACGGACCATCAGGATGAAGATGGTCCAGCGGATTCCACCAACTGATCCCGGAACCATGCCCGCCCCGACCTACCCCGACAAAATCAGTCCTTTTCAGGACTACAAAATATTTGATCGTAGTTTGTAGTTGATTCATGTCACATCTCATGTAACATGATATTTCTCAAGAATTAATTTCTTTTGGAAAATATTGTGTTACTCTGTAAAGACATGTACGTTCTTACCGTACGTTAGAACTAGCTAAATTTCTAGTAAGTTCTCTACGAAAAGCTGAGAGTTTGGTCTATTATCTTACTTGTAGTAAAATTCACATTTTATTACAAATAAGATGCATGTTTTTAGGCATTGTAACGGGTAGCCTCTCTTCACAGACATAACACTTTATCGCATACTTAAGTTGTGTGCATCTAACGATTACACACCTAAAGTTACGGCCCTACATTTTCCGTCTATTCGTTTTTTCTATTTTGCATTTTTACACTATTTTTGTGTGTAACTTCCGTATACTTATTTTAGAAATAAAAAATATTGTTTCATTTAACTTTTTTTTTATTATCATATATACAAAAACATTTTCTTTTACTTATATATATATATACATTACTATTACAAAAATAACTTAACTCTATATTTACAATAAAATTCTAAAACTACTTCTTATACGTTAAATTATTTATTGCTTCGAGTCTTTTAACGCACTTCTCTCTTGTCCTTTTATTTTCCTCCATTTTCACCCGCAGTTCATTCATTTGTCTTTCAAAGTCCACCTCATCACTATCACACTTTTTTAGTTCTCGTAGTAGTTTTTCCCTAGCACTATACGCCGCGGAGAAGACGCACTTTTGGCTCGCCGAAAACTCGTTCAACCAGTCCGGCTCTTCAGCAGTTGTTGTTGACTGCTGCGATTCCTCGTACGATCGCTTGCATCGCATCTTGACCGGTTTGCGGCACTTCCCACGTCCTATTGTTGGTGATAGTGGTGCACCCGCGATCGGCGATTTTTCGTCAGCGTCGGCCACCAACACCATCGGAGGCATGGACTGCGGCGGCTCGGGCGTTGTCGAGTTTGGGCCTTCATTAATTATGACGACCGGTGACAGAGGCTTCGGTGGTTGTGACGTCTCCAAAAAATCGGGGTATTGGACTGGCACTGTTGGTCGCTTGAACACGAATTTCTTCTTCTTCTTCTGTTCACCCTCCATAGCTGCATAAAATTGACTTTTATTGCTGCCGGCTGTCTTTGGCAATTTCAGCAGCTTTTCCAACTTCGTAGTGGGTTGCCGCCTCGCCTTCTTTACCACCACATCACTTATGATATTGATGCGCCCGCCGTCCTTCTCCGTCCAGTTGTTGACGTAATCAACCGCCGAAGCTACTTTTTTTTCACCCACATTCTCTTCACCCACATTCTCTTCTTCCACAAACGCAGTGTTTAGCACGTCGTCATTGTGCCACTCGTCAAACACACCCGGGGTCAGCAGGTCAATAACGTCCTGCCCCATCAACTCTGCTTGGATACTTCCATCCAAGTTAAACGCATTTAACAATGACTCACTACCGGAATTCATTTTTCTAACTAACTCACTGCACTAAACTGACAAATGTATTTACTTGGCGAACTGTTCTAGCGAACTATGAAATGCTCTGCCTAGCAAACCAAATTTATACTTATCACCCCACCATAAACTCCCCCACTCTATCTGACGGTTGATGCTTTGGAGGCCAAACAAGTTCATTCAACTTACAAGGTTGCGTTCTACGGCTAAACAGCGATTCAAGGACATATTTTCAAGGTAATCGTGTGTCCTTACTTCTGTTATTGTTTGTGCTCTCAAGGTTATATGACCCAGACAACCCATATTTATAGACACTCTCTTTCCTTCGATGCCTATTATCAGAAACTATAATGTTGCCCGCAGATCAAGATAACAGTCGTCCAGCTGAGACTTTTTCAGGAGCACAAATAATAATTTCTGCTGTTTGCTATAATTGTAAAAGAGAAGTATATATTTGGACTGACCACATGCAATCTTACAGTTACATTGAATTGTTGAGAGTAAGGATTGTTAAGTGTCATTACTGTGGAACGCTGATGTGTCGACGAGGGCCGATTAGCAGATCTGATATGTTGAGAAGACAATGGATGCTACGAGAAGTTTATAAGCCAGACATTAATTAATTTTTATTTTTGTAACTTTATTACTATATTGTAAAATAAAACAACATATTATTGAAACAATTATCTATGTATTTTACTATCCTGCGTTATACAATTTCAACTATTGCTATTACTATAGTGGTTAATAAAACTACGTGACATTGGAGTTAATATTTTTTTATTTTTCTAAAACACAGGCTTTCCAACATTTTTCTAATTATAACTAATATTTTCGGGTAAAAAACTTTGCATAGCTTGTATTAACATATTTAGGTTATCTTCAGGGTTTGTTTCGTAAAACTTTATGTCTGGGTGCCCCCAAGGTAGAGTTTTTGTTGTTGATGGTATAATATAACGTTTATCGTCGTGGTGAGATAAAGCAACTTTATTAATTATTTCGGTATAAACGTCGTGTTTATAACTTCGAAAGGTTTTCATTTTTCGAAATATCTGACCACCACGTTCTACGATATTCCGATAATCTTCCAGGTGAAGCTGTTTTTCAATTACACGTTTTTTTATACCTTTCGCTTTTTTAATTTCGCTACTGATTGAGTTTATGTAATAAGCTTTGGCTCCGGTACCATAAAAACTTATTATTGGATCACCTGGAAATTCATCCTTCATTCTACCTACTACTGACTGACTTTTTTTTATGTTAAAAATATTTCCTTCGGTATAATTGGATGTATCGAATTTATCCGGATTTTCTGCAATTATACGATAAAAATTTTCGGTGTAAACTTTTAATATTAACGAATCTGTGTCGGTATACAGTAAAGAAGCATTTTTGCCAAATTTTGCTTTAATGAATGAGTAGAAAAAATCATAAATTACTGTTTTCGACATGTCCAGTATGGAAAATCCGATATAAATTGGTTTATTATAAGTTACCTTTAATCGATCCATATGAATGGCAACGAATTCTTTATTAAAAACCGTTGAACTTTTAAAATAAGGACGAGAAATTAATGCTCGTGCCCCAATTTTACTCCTGTCATTTTCCCATCGGGTAACTAGTTTTATATCATTACGATTCTCCACATTTTCCATGGTCTTGCCAAAAACAGCATTAATGATTAATTTAAAAGTGTCTTTACCAAACTTTGTTGTTGCCCTATTGCGCAAATCTGTATTTAAGTCGATATATGTCTTTAACCACGGGGATTGATTAAATTTTAAAATTCTGTGTGTTTGCATTACCATTAGGCCGTTATTGATTGCTTGTTTTAATGTTCGGTAATGAATGATATATTTCTTTTTATCGTTTAAATTCGGAATTAACTTTGAAAATTTTGCCGATTCCGTGGGTGGTACAATATTTTCAACTAAAAAGGGTAAGTCGGAATGGTCATCATATAGCGTATCCGGATAATGAACGTCAACTTCCAAAACGTATCCTTCTGGACCACTATCATCCACATCCATAATATTTAAATTTAAAATTTCATGCTCTGATAACCATCTAAAGCCGCCAAATGGTAATGCTTGCGACATACTATGACCGTACAGATTTGTTGCATCAAGATAAACAATGAAAGATGATGGTTCGTTAGGATCGTAGTTTGGTACATATATGTTGTTGGCAGCGTGCATCCTTTCTGAACACTGACTTATACCGCCTCGAATACCTTTTTTGAAAAAATGAACCATGTCGATATCAGTCAATAGCTCTAACTCTACCTTAGAAATACGCAACATACAATCAAACGAATAACTTGGAAGGGTATGGTACTGTGCTGGATCCAGTTTATACGTTTCTAAACAAGTATCGCGAAACTGTTCAAAAACATCGGTTAATAATAAAACATCAGATTTCAAATATAAATCCGAATAGTCCCCCAAATTCTTACAATTAAATGTGTCCCACACCTTTTTAGCTCTGTCATAATCTTCATCGCTAATGTGCTCCTCTGACAAACTATCATAAAACTGATTTTTTGTGGGTAAAGTTGGATGGTTCATTTTCTCCATTGAATCGACAAAACTATAGGGAAAAACACCTTTTTTGCGCATTAAATTAAACTGCTCATTATCAGAAAAATATTTTCCTGTTTCCCTGAAACTACCCACAGCTAATCCATTACCCAAATTTTCCAGCGAAGTTGATAGAAATTTAAAACTATCGATGAACCGCAATTTCACATATTTTTTCTTTATTGCCCCACTTTTATTATCGACATAATCGTGAACGTAAATACTTTTCGTAAACGAAATATACTTTTCCTTGCTTTGAGCTAAAACATCGATCTTGTCTCCGTGACGACACAACTCTTTAATAAACATGTGGCAATCGTACCCGCTCAAGTTATGAAATATAATTGGAATAAAATTGGGTAACTTATAATTTAAATTGCAAATCGAATGAGCAGCACCAGGTCTTTTTTTCCCAGTTATGTGACAGTGGTCCTTTACTTTACAATTATTATTTTCAAAAGGTCGTTCACATATACCACATTTTGTGGCATTATTGAACTCCGCTATTTGGTCAGCCGTTAAAGTTTCCATTGCTCTTATATCTCTTAAGTATGTATTGTAAAGAGATCTTAAATCACTTTCAAGTCGCGAAACGAAAACCTGGGCTGCGTCGTTTCCCCGGTAGAGCTCAAATTTTGAAATCGAATCGTCAAAGGAGCACTTTATTAAATACGCAAAAGAATACGGTTCATGTTTGATGCTTTTGACTAAGTAAGAATTTGTGGGATTTGGTTCCACTGTATCCAGTGGTTTAAGCACCGATTCGAAATCCGCGTAAACAACAAACGGTACACGCATTTGCTTTTCTATGTTTTCAAATTTTAATATATTTTCACTTACACTCCTTCCAAATTTATCTATTTTTAAATTTAGTGATGGTGTTAATGAATATTTGTGGTTACAGTCATTTTTTTGGTGTAATATCAAAGATGATTGTGAACTAAAATATATCAAACAACCATCACAAAAATACATTTTATCTCTACGCGATGTAATTTGACTGGAACATAATTTCGATAAGTCTTTTATCCAACAATAATGACTTTTAGAACAACGCGTATCACAAATATGTTCATCATCATCTTTAATACTACAATCCTTTGTTATTAACAACAAGTTGACATGTCTGTTAAGTTTTCTACCCGAATACCTTAATGGACCGACAACTTCGTACTTTAACATATTATTTTCGAAAATTTTTTGCAAACCATAAACGTTAACTGAAATATTATTCATTTCTTCAAATTTTGATATATCACGCAACTTTACTGGAAAGTCTATACCTGTAAAATTCAGCACTCTTGAATAGTGTGGATAAGATCGAATCTGTGATGCCATTCTAGTGGTGGGGCACAAAGCAGACACGATTGACCACGCAAAACAACACTCATCTTGATTAATCACATTGATGATGGCTTTTTTCAATTCGATGAAACGGGGTAGCTTTATATATGAAGATCCACCAAAAGGTTTATATTCATTGACATTTACTTCCAGGTATAGAATTTTTTCCAGAGCCCAACCTACGAAAACACAAAAAGATTGACATAAGTATTTATTTTATTTTTAGTCGTTAATTTATAACATACCTGAATCTTTTTCCTGAAACTCAGTCGATTGAGTCTTCATGGCTTCCACTAATGATTGATATATTTCTTCCAAATCGCTTCCTGAAGTAACAATTTCATTGCGTGTATTAAATGACTTGTCACTGTACATATTATCTTGTGTTGGTAACAGATACCGACCAACAACCACCATATTAACTTTCAAAGCACAACGCACTCTTACTAGGTCACTTACTACCTCTAACACTTTTGCTTTAATTTCATCAAAAAATAATGAATAGTCAGTATGTTCATTATCACTTGATATACGGTATGTGGCAATCCTATTTCTAAAAGCACTGGACACTAGCTCAACACCAGCTGATATTGGTGAACATGCATTACTTTTATGGTGTATTGTTCTTTGATGAGCTGCCATTCGATTTGCTGGTATGGTTATATTGCAGCAAGTGCAAGTACGCACCTCGGATGTTGATGCCCCATCGTCAACTTTTCGCTGTTTTCCACCATGCATATTTTCAAATCGTGCTACGCACGATTCTCGTTTATGTCGTAACATATTATAACTCCGAGTAAATGATTTACCACAATTTTCACACACGTACGCCATGACTTTCAAATTAACTTGCTTGAACCGTTTTACTCAACACAATGTTCTATACTAAAATTTAACCCCCCCTACCCTCATTTATACCGATCCACATTTAGACCCCCACTCGATCTTCATACCAAAACATGTTACACCCCAGTAATAACTCAAGGTAAACTAACATCACAAATGTAACCTTGAAATAAGCGTCATCCACCTGGTCATCACCAAACAAAGAAACATCTGCTCGCATTCATTGAAAATGTGCACCGCAAATGTAACCTTGAAATAAGCGTCGTCCACCTGGTCATCACCAAACAAAGAAACATCTGCTCGCGTTCAAGGCCAAGCAAATGTAACCTTGAAATAAGCGTCGTACACCTGGTCATCACCAAACAAAGAAACAGCTGCTCGCATTCATTGAAAATATGCACCGCAAATGTAACCTTGAAATAAGCATCGTACACCTGGTCATCACCAAACAAAGAAACATCTGCTCGCGTTCAAGGCCAAGTTCTTGACCTTGACCTTGGAATAACACCTGCGCATATCAAGGCCAAATAACAATAGCACACCTGGGCGTTCAAGGTCGACCCTACTGCGCATGCGGAGACTCGGGGAGCATCAACCTTTACTACTCCAGTCTTCTTGCTATGTTTTCTACATTTCTCATTTTTTCTTTTATCTTATTTTCATTCTTTAGCATTTCATTTTCTTGTTTTAGTTCCTTTAGCTCTCTTTGGCATGCCTTCTGGTCCTCTTTTGTTTCTTTGGTGTCCTTCATTAGTTCTTTCATCATCCCTGTCAGAAAATCCAGCTTATCTTCTTTTTCTTGTTTTTCCTTTTGTGGTATTCTGTGTGGCCCCCCTTATATACGCCACTGATTGATAGGATGGAAGTTAGATGAGTGACCATCCACCACGACAGATATGCGCCGGAGAACCGAAATTAGACATTGATTACCATTTTGTTTTAAATGTTATTATTACTCATATTACACAATTTTTAATATTTTATTACATGTAAGATATACTTTGAAATTTATGGCGTATGACAAATAAATAAACTAGAAAATTAGCATGCATTAATAACCAAACGGCCGGCGTGTGTGTGTTTTATCAATTACAATTCAAATCATATAAATAAAGCCGCCTACTGGATCATTTGGAATTGGTTTTGACACATTATTATAATTTTAAACTTGAGGAAGATCCGATGACTGACATACATTTATGTGAGACAGGAATCGTAAACAGAAATCTGAATATAAATGTGGATGTACATTGAACGTTGTTAGGTCCAACAGCCAATGTTATTCATAAATTACAGATTTAAAACAATGGGTGATAAAATTAAGATGTTTATATTTTTATTCGGTCATTAGATTTAATGGAGTAATTAAACAGCGGGTCGTCTGCCTATCATGCTGCCTTCAAGGCCATTTTGACAGCTAGAAATAGGGAATATACATTTGTGTTCTTATCACTTAAAAACCTGGAAAAAAAATGCATAAAGAATATTACCGCCCAAGCAAAAGGGGTAAAAATCCAGCTTAAATAGACCATAAATGGTGCAATTATGCAAAATATATATATATATATATATATATATATATATATATATATATATATATATATATATATATATATATATATATATATATATATATATATATATATGTATATATATACAGGGTGATTCAAAAGTAAGCGGCATCCTTTCGGGGGCGTAATCCTTGCATAAAAATAAGGCAAGAAGTTCCTATTAATATGGCTCCGTAAAGGACCAGTGTGAACTTGGCAGCCAAAAGTTAGCAGCCAACTTTCCGGAAACACCCGAAAGACCAGTGGCGTAACGAATATTAAATCTTGTCCTGCGCATTCACCAAAAAACTTAATAACACAGTTAAAAATTGGTTGATTCGGAGTTACCTCACGGATGTTAAAAAAAGTCTACACTTTCATTTTAGTTGTAGTCGCTAGGGAGAACAGTGTAAAATATAATACAGTCCTTAGATTTTTTTGACACTGGGTGAAAAATTAAATTGCTGCTGGATATGAAGACAGTACAGCTTTCTACACTTGTATTTTAGTTTTAAACGGCAGGGAGGATGGTATTAACTATATGCAGCACTTAGATTTTCTTGCAAACTTGTAAGAGGGCAGTTACAGGGTGAAAAAGAACGTGATTTCTGCTTGATACGAATATTTTTATTTGAGCTTTCTACACATCCAATTTAGTTTAGGTTAGTAGGGAGGATTGTAATAAATATATTTCAGCACTCAGATTTTCTTGCAAACCCGTACGAGGGTAGTTACAGGGTGAAAAATGATATAGCTGCTTGATACAAATATTTTTATTTGAGCTTTCTACACTTCCAATTTAGTTTTAATCAGAAGGGAGGATAGTATTAAACATATTTCAGCATTCAGATTTTCTTGCAAACCCGTACGAGGGTAGTAACAGGGTGAAAATGAGATAGCTCCTGGATACAGATATTTTTATTTGAGCTTTCTACACTTCCAATTTAGTTTTAATCGGAAGGGAGGAGAGTATTTAATATATTTCAGCATTCAGATTTTCTTGCAAACCCGTACGAGGGTAGTTACAGGGTGAAAAATGTGATAGCTGCTGGATACAAACATTTTTATTTGGGCTTTCTACACTTCCAATTTAGTTTTAATCGGAAGGGAGGATTGTACTAAATATATTTCAGCACTTAGATTTTCTTGCAAACCCGTACGGGGGTAGTTACAGGGTGAAAAATTAGATAGCTCCTGGATACAGATATTTTTATTTGAGCTTTCTACACTTCCAATTTAGTTTTAATCAGAAGGGAGGATAGTATTAAACATATTTCAGCATTCAGATTTTCTTGCAAACCCGTACGAGGGTAGTAACAGGGTGAAAATGAGATAGCTCCTGGATACAGATATTTTTATTTGAGCTTTCTACACTTCCAATTTAGTTTTAATCGGAAGGGAGGAGAGTATTTAATATATTTCAGCATTCAGATTTTCTTGCAAACCCGTACGAGGGTAGTTACAGGGTGAAAAATGTGATAGCTGCTGGATACAAACATTTTTATTTGAGCTTTCTACACTTCCAATTTAGTTTTAATCGGAAGGGAGGATTGTACTAAATATATTTCAGCACTTAGATTTTCTTGCAAACCCGTACGGGGGTAGTTACAGGGTGAAAAATTAGATAGCTCCTGGATACAGATATTTTTATTTCAGCTTTCTACACTTCCAATTTAATTTTAATCGGTAGGGAAGATAGTATTAGATATATTTCAGCATTCAGATTTTCTTGCAAACCCGTACGAGGGTAGTAACAGGGTGAAAATGAGATAGCTCCTGGATACAGATATTTTTATTTGAGCTTTCTACACTTCCAATTTAGTTTTAATCGGAAGGGAGGAGAGTATTTAATATATTTCAGCATTCAGATTTTCTTGCAAACCCGTACGAGGGTAGTTACAGGGTGAAAAATGTGATAGCTGCTGGATACAAACATTTTTATTTGAGCTTTCTACACTTCCAATTTAGTTTTAATCGGAAGGGAGGATTGTACTAAATATATTTCAGCACTTAGATTTTCTTGCAAACCCGTACGGGGGTAGTTACAGGGTGAAAAATTAGATAGCTCCTGGATACTCTCCTCCCTTCCGATTAAAACTAAATTGGAAGTGTAGAAAGCTCAAATAAAAATATCTGTATCCAGGAGCTATCTCATTTTCACCCTGTTACTACCCTCGTACGGGTTTGCAAGAAAATCTGAATGCTGAAATATGTTTAATACTATCCTCCCTTCTGATTAAAACTAAATTGGAAGTGTAGAAAGCTCAAATAAAAATATCTGTATCCAGGAGCTATCTAATTTTTCACCCTGTAACTACCCCCGTACGGGTTTGCAAGAAAATCTAAGTGCTGAAATATATTTAGTACAATCCTCCCTTCCGATTAAAACTAAATTGGAAGTGTAGAAAGCTCAAATAAAAATGTTTGTATCCAGCAGCTATCACATTTTTCACCCTGTAACTACCCTCGTACGGGTTTGCAAGAAAATCTGAATGCTGAAATATATTAAATACTCTCCTCCCTTCCGATTAAAACTAAATTGGAAGTGTAGAAAGCTCAAATAAAAATATCTGTATCCAGGAGCTATCTAATTTTTCACCCTGTAACTACCCCCGTACGGGTTTGCAAGAAAATCTAAGTGCTGAAATATATTTAGTACAATCCTCCCTTCCGATTAAAACTAAATTGGAAGTGTAGAAAGCTCAAATAAAAATGTTTGTATCCAGCAGCTATCACATTTTTCACCCTGTAACTACCCTCGTACGGGTTTGCAAGAAAATCTGAATGCTGAAATATATTAAATACTCTCCTCCCTTCCGATTAAAACTAAATTGGAAGTGTAGAAAGCTCAAATAAAAATATCTGTATCCAGGAGCTATCTCATTTTCACCCTGTTACTACCCTCGTACGGGTTTGCAAGAAAATCTGAATGCTGAAATATATCTAATACTATCTTCCCTACCGATTAAAACTAAATTGGAAGTGTAGAAAGCTGAAATAAAAATATCTGTATCCAGGAGCTATCTAATTTTTCACCCTGTAACTACCCCCGTACGGGTTTGCAAGAAAATCTAAGTGCTGAAATATATTTAGTACAAGCCTCCCTTCCGATTAAAACTAAATTGGAAGTGTAGAAAGCTCAAATAAAAATGTTTGTATCCAGCAGCTATCACATTTTTCACCCTGTAACTACCCTCGTACGGGTTTGCAGGAAAATCTGAATGCTGAAATATATTAAATACTCTCCTCCCTTCCGATTAAAACTAAATTGGAAGTGTAGAAAGCTCAAATAAAAATATCTGTATCCAGGAGCTATCTCATTTTCACCCTGTTACTACCCTCGTACGGGTTTGCAAGAAAATCTGAATGCTGAAATATGTTTAATACTATCCTCCCTTCTGATTAAAACTAAATTGGAAGTGTAGAAAGCTCAAATAAAAATATCTGTATCCAGGAGCTATCTAATTTTTCACCCTGTAACTACCCCCGTACGGGTTTGCAAGAAAATCTAAGTGCTGAAATATATTTAGTACAATCCTCCCTTCCGATTAAAACTAAATTGGAAGTGTAGAAAGCTCAAATAAAAATGTTTGTTTCCAGCAGCTATCACATTTTTCACCCTGTAACTACCCTCGTACGGGTTTGCAAGAAAATCTGAATGCTGAAATATGTTTAATACTATCCTCCCTTCTGATTAAAACTAAATTGGAAGTGTAGAAAGCTCAAATAAAAATATTTGTATCAAGCAGCTATATCATTTTTCACCCTGTAACTACCCTCGTACGGGTTTGCAAGAAAATCTGAGTGCTGAAATATATTTAGTACAATCCTCCCTACTAACCTAAACTAAATTGGATGTGTAGAAAGCTCAAATAAAAATATTCGTATCAAGCAGAAATCACATTCTTTTTCACCCTGTAACTGCCCTCTTACAAGTTTGCAAGAAAATCTAAGTGCTGCATATAGTTAATACCATCCTCCCTGCCGTTTAAAACTAAAATACAAGTGTAGAAAGCTGTACTGTCTTCATATCCAGCAGCAATTTAATTTTTCACCCAGTTTCAAAAAAAATCTAAGGACTGTATTATATTTTACACTGTTCTCCCTAGCGACTACAACTAAAATGAAAGTGTAGACTTTTTTTAACATCCGTGAGGTAACTCCGAATTAACCAATTTTTAACTGTGTTATTAAGTTTTTTGGTGAATGCGCTGGACAAGATTTAATATTCGTTACGCCACTGGTCTTTCGGGTGTTTCCGGAAAGTTGGCTGCTAACTTTTGGCTGCCAAGTTCACACTGGTCCGTAAAGGCTTCCTAAGGGAGCTACGCCCCTTTGAATAGGACACCTTAAAGACGATTTTTTCTCTATAACTTTAAAACCCTTTACAATTAAATTTTGAAAATTGGTGTACGATATAAACATTTGATGGTAAATAAGATTCTAAATTCAAAATTTTAAAATCTTATTCAGGGGCGTCACATGCGGGGGAGGGTGAGGGTAAAAACATCCCTTTTTCTTTTACTCTTTAGGTTAATGTGATTTTTTTTTGGAAATTGTGAAATTCTAGAGTTTTTTACGTAAAAAAGGTACTCTTAGTTCAATTCGATAGAGCGTACCATTTACGAGAAAATCGACTTTGAAAACTTTCTGGTAGTACGTTTATTCATAATAAAATTACTAGATACGCATTCAAAACGAAGTTCAGTGCCTAATTTAGCTTGTCGTGGCGCTAATGGTAATAGTTTTGAACATTTTCTCTAAATTGCTAAATAAAATGTTAGTAAAAAAATGTGTTTTTTTTTCTATGGTTATGCAGATTAATTTTCATCAATAAACATATGCATCAGAAAATTTTCAAAGTCGATTTTCTCGTAAATGGTACGCTCTATCGAACTGACCTAAGAGTACCTTTTTTACGTAAAAAGCTCTAGAATTTTATAATTTCCAAACAAAAGCATAACAACCTAAAGAGTAAAAGAAAAAGGGATGTTTTTACCCTCACCCTCCCCCGCATGTGACGCCCCTGAATAAAATTTTAAAGTTTTGAATTTAGAATCTTATTTACCATCAAATGTTTATACTGTACACCAATTTTCAAAATTTAATTGTAAAGGGTTTTAAAGTTATAGAGAAAAAATCGTCTTTAAGGTGTCCTATTCAAAGGGGCGTAGCTCCCTTAGGAAGCACTTTCGGACACATATTAATAGAAACTTTTTGCCTTATTTTTATGCAAGGATTACGCCCCTGAAAAGATGCCGCTTACTTTTGAATCACCCTGTATATATATATATATATATATATATATATATATATATATATATATATATATATATATATATATATATATATATATATATATATATATATATATATATATATATATATATATATATACTGATCCAAGCGGCTTTATCAGACCCGATACGTCTTACAGACAACCTCAGACCCACCAGTTCTATTAGAGTTGGGGGAGTGTAAAAGGTGGATAAAGTACTTACGTCCTTTTAGAAAAAGAGGCAACATTCGAGGGGTAAGGAAAGAACAAAAATACAATTTGGTATGTTTAATATACGTCATTGAATCCGCACGTACTGCCCACTTTTCGAGCCCATCCAAAATACAAATAGTATTGTCTACCGACGTTAGTAAACCAAGCGATGTTGCCACTTTCGAAGTGTATGGTATGCCTTTTTTGGGCGCGAAAACACTGTGACACGTGGTTATTTGCATAAGTGTTAATAACAGGTGACTTGTTTAAGCGGTAAAGTTGTTTCTTATGTGATTAAAATTGAACAACCGAACAAAATTATTATTAGAATTAGCCACTAGCAGTAAATCAGGTGAGTAATTTGTAGTTTTTATTGGATGGTTTTAGATAAATCAACAAATAATATAATTATATGTATTTTTAACCGATTTCACTAAAAAGGAGGTTATCAATATGTATTTTTTTATTTATGCATAATTCTTGAACGGATTGACCGACTTCGATATTTTTTTTCGTTTTGCAGATGAGTTCTCTCGAATGGTTCCATTTTAAAGGTTTTTTTGCTGAAGTGAATTTTTGCGTGTGTACTTCGCAACGGCAGCACCGATTTCAATGATTTTTCCTGTTGTGTTAAGCATGATGGTCAGGTGGTCCTGTTGGTTTTTCACTTTTAAAAAATATAAAATAAAAAATAATAAACAGGAGGGATTGACAATTTCTCCAAAAATGTCACCTTACTTGTCATTTTCGGGGTTATTGAGGCCAAAAAATTTAATTCTGTGTCCCAGGGGGGGGGGGGGGGGGGGGATAAGGAGAAGCGACTGCCAATTTCTCCAAAAATGTTAACTAATGGGTGAAGACTTATTGAGGTCAGAAAAGCTATGTTTATGTAACGGATGTAAAAAAATTACTGCGGGGGAGGGGGGCAAAAGGAGCGCGTGGAAAATTCTTTAAAAATGTTAACTATGTCATGTTCGGGGTAACTGAGGTCTGAATATCCAATATTACATGGACATAACAAATTTAAATTGGGGGCAATAAGATGAAGGGGGAGGGAGAATAGGCGAACTAAAAAGAAAGAAATATTTTTTTTCATAAAAATGAACCGACTTCACAAAAGAAAAGGCACTAGAAAGTCTGAAATCATATTTTTACGAATTTTTAACTGTAGTTGATGGTTACTTAATTTTGTTGAAAGTTAAGTAACTTGTACACCGAAGTTCTAAACTTTGAAGTCGGCGCAATATTAAAGTTTAATAGGAGTCCTTAATGATAATACATTACTCATACACAAACATAGCTTTATTGTCATTCAAAAAACTGCAACTTTTTATTGACGAACCCTGTTATACGTACTACTACGGAAAAAGAATTATTTAATAATTACTATAAAAGATTCTACTAATAAAATACCAAATGAAAAATAAAACATTTAAGAAAAAACACTACAAAAAACGTCAACAGGTATAAATGAATATGTCTACCTATATGTAACAAAATAAAAAGTATCAGTAGTGGCAGGACAATAAGGGCTTTCTGTAAATAATATTTTTAAGGTACAGAAATATAGATTTAAAATCATAAGAAATAGTAAAAACAAAAAATAAAAAATTTTACAAACAAAACAAAACAAAAAAAAATATCTAAAGTTAATTAACGCTATCCCTATAAAATTCATCAACGGTGTAATAGGCTTTTGCAACTAAACAATTTTGGACCTTCCTCTTAAACTTTTTATGACAATTTATTTGCCTTATGTTGTCAGGTAGGGAATTAAAAAGTTTTTTTCCATTATAGAAAATTGCATTTCTGGTTAGCGATGTGGTAGGGATGGGTAGGACAACTGTATGTGTATTTCGTAAAAAGGTAAACCGGTACTCTATAGCCTAACTTCTTTTTAATAAGACATACAGTTTCAAGTATAAATAAACAAGCTAAAGTCAAAATTTTGTGTCCTAAAAAGAGTTGCCGGCAAGATCCACGAAAACCCGCCCTACACATAAACCTTATGGCTCTTTTCTGTACGAAGAAAACTGAATTAAAAAGATAATTAGAGAATGCTCCCCAGAAACAGATACCGTATCTCAAATGTGACTCAATCAAAGAAAATAGACATTGCGACTCATGGAAAATGTCAGTTCTTTAGCCACAATTCTTACAGCAAGGCAACCACTGGATGTCTTTTTGTTTAGGTTCAAAGTGTGGTGTTCAAGTTTTAATTTTTAGTCAATCAAGAGACCCAAAAATGTATTTTCTTGCGACGAGTTAAGAGCATTATTATCGAGAAGAATATTATTGATTTGTCATTTAAAACTTATAATATTTGTTTTACACATTAAGCGACAGATAATTAGCGTCACACCACTTTTTAATCGTAATTACATCATTATTTATATTTTACTCTAAAATATTTGTATCTTTATTATGCCAAAGAATTGTCGTATCGTCTGCAAACACATTAATAAAATGTTAATAAAGAGTAATATTTTTAGTTATTTATTACTGAGCCTACTGATCAGCCCAATTGCGTTCGATTTTAAGTAATTTGTACACAAAATTCTAAACTTTAAAGTAAGCGCCACTCATTAATTGTTTTTGAATTATCATTACGGATCCTTAAACGGTGAAACTGCGCCGACTTGAAAGTTTAGAACTTCGGTGTACAAGTTACCCAACTTTGAACAAAATGAAGTTTCCCATCAACCACAGTTATAAATACGTAAAAATATCATTTCATACTTTCTAGTGCTTTTTCTTTTGTGAAGTCGGTTCATTTTTTTGAAAAAAAAAATTATTAACACGCTTTTATTAACTTGACCTGTAACTTCTTAACACTGTAATGAAATCTTACAACTCACTTTTCACCCACTGCTAATTGTAGAATCGATTTAAAAATAATGCAATTCCGGTGACAATACAATAATATGTTAAATATACAGCGTTCTTCGCAGTGGAAAAATTTTTATTATTAATTTTACGAAAAAAAGTGTCTCTATATAAAAAGTTCTACATCGTGAGAAAATAGCATTGGCACTCAAAAATTTGATCTCATACATACTGGGTGGGTTAAAAAATGTAGAAGTCCTAATACACGTGGAGCTAAAAAGACATAAAATCGTTATTTAAAGGTAAACTGCCAATGCAAATGTACTAGAGTTAATTTATTTATGTTAGTGAACTAGGTTTGGAACATGCATTAGGTCCCAAGAATACAATTAATTTTTTACTATCGCCCTTAGAAAAAAAGCATATGTTCATAAAAAGTTCTACATTGAGAAAAAAGAGCATGGTTATTCATAAATTTTGTCTAGGGCATATAGGGTGGCTAAAAAAAATACAATTTAAATCGTGACTTTCAGCTATTTGAGCCACCCTGTATTGTCCTACATCAAGTTATTAAATAACCATGCTCTTTCTTTACAATGTAGAACTTTTTGTGAAGATATAGGTTGTTTTCTTGTAAGGTTGATAAGGAAAAATTATTTTTGGGAGTTCGTGTATGTTACAAACTTAATTTACTAAAAAACTATAAAATACCCTTTTATGAGTAGCGCACTAAAAAGTTAGAAATAATTATTTTCCTTTTATAGTTAACAGAAAAGCAAAAAAGCAAACAGTGCGTCCCTTTACTCCTCACACATGCATAACCCTGTTTTCTGTTAACTTGTGCAGCTATAAAACATTTGGTCTTTAAATGGGTAATTACGTTTAAAAGCGTGGAGCGCAGTTATATAGCGGTCTAGGCATAATAAACAAAATGTAATGTATGCCTAGCATAGCTGTACAAGTTAACAGAAAACCGGGGTATACATGTGTGCGAAGAAAGGGAGGCGCATTTTGTTAGTTGCTTTACTTTCCGCACGATGCGCACACTGCACACTCCGGTTTTCTGTTAACTATATAAAGAAAATAATTATTTCTAACTTTTTAGTGCGCTACTCACAAAAGCATGTTTTTTAATTTATTAAACTATAATTTATTTTCTTATTTTTTGATCAGGGTATGATCAGTAAGAAGAATTTATAAGGAGAGAATTAGATTAGAAAGATTTAGATTTTGGTATAAAATATATTTATAAAATAATTTTTTTTATGTTCTTACCGACATTAAACAAGGAGCATGTCTTTTCATGTTTATTTGCGTTTAACTTTTCTTTTAACTGATTTTGATTGACCATTATTTTTTTTGTAAACTATAAAATATTTTACTAAACACTCGAAAAAAAGGGAGGGCGAAGCAGGAATAATTTTTGTTAGTGTTCCACACAAAAAAATTATAAACAATTAAGTAGATACTTCTTTGTAAAGTACAAAACACAAAACATTATTAGCATTGCAGTTTGTAAAGTCCCCCTCCACCCGTATTCTTGAAACAGATAGTATACCACTTTTTAATTTTTGCACAATTAATTATGGATAAAAAATGAAAAATATGGTTAAGATTTCTTACAGTGATCAGTAAGAAATTTTGAATAAACAATAAAGAATATTTTTGAAGAATTAAAACATTAAATGTGTTTGTGCCGTGTGTCTATTATTTGTACTTACTACTAGGTTTAAAAAGTGTTGCGTTTGTTACCAATTTTTCAGGTGTACCCGCATTACTATTAGGATATTTAGACTGTAGAGAGTCATTACAATACACCTGTTCAACATTTCTTGTCCTTTTTAATTTCTCCAGTCTGCGATTAATAAACTGATCAACTACCTGTTTGTGAGTTTTTCCATTTTTATGATTTTCAATTTCATGTTCGGAACGGTCGATTATGTTACATAGTATACAGGAATTTCTTAATACCAATTTTCCTAGTTCCCTTTTAATTATACCCCGTAGTAAAGGATCTATAGAATTACAAAAAAATACAGTGTTAAATCTAGAAATGAACTTACTTATTAAAGTCATCTCTCAGATTTTTAGTACTTTGTACAATAGAGAGGAGCTTGTAAAACACCATACAAGTGTCACACTGAAGCCAAAAATTAATAAAAAATAATGTTCTAATCGACTTCGAGAGCTCTTTAATTTGATGTCATTTGCCTAGGTCTTACGTATTTTTTTAAAATTTTTACCCCCTCCACTTCCCCTTGAATTCTTTTTGCTTAATTTAAGAGATGTGGATCTATTGTCGCTCAATCGGTTTCTCTACCTTTGGTCGCTCCTGAAGTCCCCTTCAGGAATTCCAGGCGCAACGTGGTTCATCAACCCATTGTCCCTCCCAGCTTGTACTGTGACTGACTCCGATTCCGAGCCTAATCGGAAGCGCTGTAGCTTCTCAAGAAGCCCGGGAGAGCCATCCCGACTGTCACCGAATTCCCTTGAATGAATTGTGCGATCATTATGACCAATTTTGTTCCCTGAGTAAAATGCACGTCGAATGCAAAAACATTGAATGGTCCCACCGATTCCAAAATAATAAGATATGTTTAAGTTTTCATCAGGCACATCTTTAATATCAAGACAATCTTGTTTGGTTCAAATTTTATTTTTGGCAATCTGCTTTTTTGAAAATTTTTGATACGGCCATTATAATGTACTAGTTTCCGCCCGCGACTCGTTCGTGGTATAACAATTTTACTCCATTACAAACTCTGAACCCCCATTTCACCCCCTTAGGGGTTGACTTATTAAAAGCCACCACTTATTCATATCCTAGATTACGGCAACCGGTGTTTCCTCGTCAGGCATTATTTGTACATTATTTTATTCATAATTTAGATTTCTGCTGCTACGAAGAGCGAAGCGCGTTGTTGTCGATTCTACAGTTTTTAGTTTTTGCTTATACCTTACTAGCTTCCGTCTGCGACTTCTTCCGCGGTATAACAATTTTACTACATTACATACTTTTCACCCCCATAGGGGTTTACTTAATAAAAATTGTAAAACATGTGTTTAAACATTTATTTTTTAAAATACTTCTATGAAATTTTGAGTTAATAGAACCATCTAATATTTTTTCATCATATAAAGTTTAACCCCTGAATTTTGAAAAACCCTTGCTTAGTAGACGCCTACGTTATATAAGAAACCTCTGTGCAAAATTTCAAGTTTCTAGATCCAGCGGTGTGGGCTGTGCGTTGATATGTTGGTCAATCAGTCAGTTAGTCAGTTTCTTCTTTTATATATAGAGATTACTTACCACATTGTCTTAGGTTTCCAGCAGAATTTGCTACCAATCTACTAGGTGAAGATGTATTACTACCAGAAGAGCTAGATTGTATGAGACCAATTTTATATGTCTGTTCAACATTTATTTCACTCTGCAATTTTTCCAGTCTGGATTTAATATACTGATCGATTACTTGTTTGTGACTTCTTCCATTTTTATGAATTGTAATATCATGTTCAGAACGTTGTATTAGATTACATAAAACACATGAATTTCTCAATACCAACTTTTCCAGCTCTTTTTTAACTATTTCACGTAGGCAGGAATCTATAAAGATTTATAATTCACAGTATAAAATCTGAAGAAATTCAACGGTTCGGAAATAACCGGAACAATTAAAAAAAAAACTTGAAAAATGTTCTAATAAATTATGCAAAATATATCTAAACAAAAGGATATACAAGGCTGCAGAAATTATTTAATGAAGATGAATGAAACATTGGTATTTTCATACAGGATGTTAGAAAAATGCGCGGAAATATTTTAAATCAAAAATTATTAAAAAGTTCTCATGAACATTAGCCCGAAATACAGGATTTTATTTTTTTCCAGTTTTTTTATTTTTCTTAAATGTTTTTCAAGATAATTGTCTCAAAATATGTACAATTTTATCTTAGTTTAAGGATAATGTACTTTGTTCGTTTAGGATAGGAATGACTTAAATGATAGTAATGACAAGATGCAAGGTTAAGAAACTGTTAGTGGCTGTAGTTCTTTCCTAAAATTAAACACATTTTTTATATTTTAACCAGATATTTACCAGAAAATAGAGAACTGATAATAGAATGTTTCAAAACAATAACAAAAATATAGCCTTTTCATATGACATCATAGATTAAGTGTCAATAAATTACATATAGATAAAATCTTTAATGTGTTAAACACCAGAGGTCAATAAGTTCAGCACCCCTCTATTACAGAATACTATCACAATTATAAATCAACCTTTATGTACTAAGAAAGGACAAGGTACACCTGTGGTCAAAACATCAAATATCTAATTCACAGTCTAAGTGCTAATTCCCTAAGAAAAGCCATTAGTAAGTGAATATAATCAGCTTCATTCAGAGGCTGGATCTGCTGGAAGAAATCTAATAGAGATGTGAGCCACAATAGATCGCGATGGTCGCAGTGGAGGGTCAGTTCTTGACCCACTCACCTTAATCCTAATCCTAATCCTAATCCTAGTAAGTGAATAGAGTGTGAAATAGATGTCTTATTTATTGGACGTGATTGTCCATAAAACAATACAGAGTACAGAGTAAATATAAATAGTTACGGATTCACACACATTTCATAGACTTTTGTAGTTCTAGTTTAAGTTCATGTATTTTGAGATTTTAGGTTTACTTTCTATTAGTTTCTAATTTAATACCTTTGTTAATTTTTACATGTTATGCCTACGAAAGAAGGTATGGATCTTTGCAGATTATACAATTCCATTATTTTCTGCATGGAACGCCTATGAAAGAAAGTCTAGAATTTACCACAATCATTTGCTTCTTTAATACGCCTTGTATACCTCTAGAATGTTTCGGAATTTTCCAGTACTAGCAAAAGGATATATAAAGGATCCAGACTAGCTTTCATTGTTGATTTTCAGAAAATAAAGGTTAGAAAACCAAAAGTGTGATCAGTATTTCGAGAGTCCAGAACAATATAATACAAAACACAAAAAATAATAATAAAAAAATTATTCTGAATCAAAAATGCACAAAAACAATTTGAAATAAGATTTAAACTTACCAGTTTTTAAAGTCTTATTAGCACCATTGGGACCACTTACATTTAATACTCTTTCATGACTTTGTATATTTTGAGTTTCATTGCTGTCCAAATTAGCTTTTATTTCCTCATAACTGTATAATGGTGGTTTATTTGTCTCAAAAAAAGTACTGCTTGCTACAGAGTCTGAAGAGTCACTGTCTGATTCATATAAGGCATGTCCTGCATGTAATTTATACAGTTCATTATAATTTGTATTACCTAGCTAAAAATACAAATACATTAAGTACTCCAGGGTTGGCAAAAATCATGATTTTTTTTAAAAAATCAAAAAAAAACAGATTTTTTTGATTTAAATCAGATTATTTTTATTTAAATCAGATTTTTCTGATTTTTTTAGGTTTGTATTATTTCATTATTGTTTGTTCAGATGTAACACAGTTACAATAGTAAATAATTAAAATGCAGTAAATATTAAAATAATGGAGTAGAAAATATAAATTTAATATTAATATTAATTCAAACTTCAGCAAACGAAACAGAAAACGGTAATTTTAAAATCACAAACAAAAAACAGTGGGTACATATTATATAGCTACCTATACCCTATACTATACCTGTTATAATGGTAGATAATAAAATCAAGTCGAGTTAAAATAAAATAATCATTCTCGTAATTATTATGTAATACTTAATAAAATATCATTATGAAGAAAAATGATTTAAATCATTGATTTTTTTCAAAAAAATCACTTGATTTAAATCACGATTTAAATCACGATTTAAATCATGATTTAAATCATTTGATTTAAATCAAACCAACCCTGAAGTACTCTGTAAGATGAGTGTGTGAAATCTTTATTGAACCAAGAAGTTACAAAGAACTTATACAGGTTCATCCTGTTATAAAATATTAAGTATCATACTATTATACATTAAAAAAACATTTAACATAGTCATACATAACAAACACAGAATTTACAAGTAATCAAGATGATTCACAAGGGATATATCACAGCTTAAATATACAAATAAATTTATGTAACAAAATACGTAATTATATCATGGCATTAGCCTTTGGACATAGGTCTGTCAGAGAACAGGAGAGTGACAAAACAGCCAATTTAATATTTTAAATGAAATCTTCGTATTACTGAATAATGAAAACTGTTATATTATCTAAACACTGTCTTAATTTTCCTTTTAAAATGTTTATAGTTATACTTTCTTATATCTATTGGAATAGAATTATAAATCTGAACACCTTTATGAAAAATCGACCTCTTACCATGATTAGACGAGACCCTCTCTATATTAACATCATTACATTGCCTCGTAGGGTATCTATGAATGTCACCTCGCAGAGTCAGGGAGATATTGGTTAATCGAGAGTGCGATAGAGCCTGATGTATATAACAAGATATTTGACATTCGTATATACTTTGTAGGTTCATAATATTATAAGTTTTATAAAGATTTACTGTGCTGTACCTCATAGGTAGTCCATATATTTTTTGTATTGCTTTATTTTGTAAGATTTGGATTGGTCTTATATAGGTTCCACACGCAGGATACCAGATTATCGCCAAGTACTGTAAATGACCATGTATTAGAGAGTAATAAATGCCCCTAACCAAGCACTTAGGTAGACAATAACTTATCCTTCTCAGAACACCAACAGGTGCTGCAATCTTTTTTCTTAAATTACTCAAATGATGCTCCCATGAAAGAGTCTCATCTATAAGAAGGCCAAGATATTTTATTATACAACTATATTTTAGATCCTCATTATTTAATGTAAGAGGTGTACCACCACCGACCCTCGTCTTACTGATAAACATGTACGATGATTTTTGAATATTAAGAGTTAGTTTATGCATTTGTAGCCATTTGGTAATTAAGTTTAAATCTTGTGTTATTTTTTGTTTAAGTTCAATTGTTGATTTGCCATAATAAACTATTGTGGTATCATCGGCGTACAGTTTTATTTTACCATGTAATTTGAGGTTAGAAATAGAGTTAATATATATTAAGAAAAGGGTTGGGCCCAATATTGACCCTTGTGGTACCCCATATTTGACTTGTTCTTTTGTACTGGCTGTATTGCCCAATGATACAAAAGCCATTCTATTTGAAAGATAGTTCGAGAACCAGTCGTGGCACTTTCCCCTCACACCCAGAAGCTCCATCTTTCTCAACATTATACCATGATGCACTGTATCGAACGCCTTCCGTAAATCCAGCGACACCAGAGCTGCAATCTGATTGTCATCAATTTTCATTTGTACCTCAGAGATCATATCTACAGACGCAGATACCGTGTCACTAGATTCCCGGAAAGCATACTGCCCCGAGTACAACATATTTTGACAATGCAAAAAACCTACCAGTCTCTGGTTTACAATTTTTTCAAAAATTTTTGACAATGAAGGAAGCACCGATATTGGTCTGTAATTGTTAGCTGCATTCTTATCACCATCCTTGAACAGAGGTCGTACTTTTGCTGTTTTGATCCCATCAGGAACTTCACCACTGCTGAGTGACTGGTTTATTATATTAGAAAGAATAGGTGCAACACCATCACAACACTGCCTCAACACGCAGATACTCAGGCCATCAAAGCCTGTTGCTTTCGCAGAATCAAGCTCCCTTACAAGCTGGGCAACTTCATCAGTAGTAGTTGGAGTGAGAGACATATTTTTATCACCAGCAAACTCACTCTGTACATCCAGCGGTACATCAGGTATCACTGCTGCCAACCTCTCACCCACATCCACAAAGTATTTGTTTAGGAAGCTACAAATTTGCTGTTGGTTTTCAATTTTGTTGCCATCATCCATAGTGAGGGATTCTATTTCACTTCCTTGAGAGCTTTTAGTTTTTTGTGATAGTATTTCGTTTATAACTTTCCTGGTTTTTCTTGAGTCTCCCTTTGCACTTGCAAATTGGTTGTTATAATACTCTTTTTTCTTTTTTCTAACCAATTTTTTCACCTTTTTTTCAATGGAAAAGAAATTTAATTAAGTAATCTATTGAAATTGGAAAAGGCCTAATTAACATTTTTCTTTTAAGCATTGTTTAACTTAGTCTTTTGATAGTGTTGATTCAAAAACTTCAAGAGTTAAAATGAAAAAAATAATTATTTTTATAATTAGTTTTTTTTATTTCAATCACTGGAGGAAGTACCTAAGTACTGTATTTGTAAATAAATCACTTCAAGATATTTTTTCAGTTTATCACATTTTGGGATACCCAGATTATGAAAAACATGTTTTCCTATTTCCACCAGTCTGTCTGTTGGTGTGAAAACTTAAAAACTCTAGATCAAATAAATGAAATATTGCTTGAAACCGGCTACACTTCCGAGACATTTAAGGCATGGCGAGGGGTAAACCGCTGGGGCATTATGGTGTACAAGCTCTTGGCATTAGTGGCATTATTGGCATTAGGGTGGCATTAGGGTGGCAGTATTGGCATTAGGGTGGCAGTATTGGCATTATGGTGGCATTATTGACATTATGATGGCAGTATTGGCATTATAGTGGCAGTATTGGCATTATGGCGGCATTACCGATGGCATTATTTTGACAGTAATAGCATTCCTGTGGCATTAGTTTAGATTTGGCAACATGTAGTTGCCAAATCTAAACCGCCCCGCCCAGAAATCTTTCTCTGTTTTTTTTCTCTTTCTTTGTTTTCGGGTGTGTTACTTCAGTCGAATTCGAGGATAACCGATAGTAAAACCTTCCTTTGTTGGTTCTTGTGACTTTTTGATACTGTTAAACACTTTTTTTCATTTTTAATTTGTGTATATATTCTGTAGTTTGCAACAAAATACAATTCAATGCAAAATGTATTTTTATACACTATACTTTAAAGTTTAAAAGTCGTTTTACTTAATATTTTGTTTTTTAAATTATTTTATTAATTCATCACAATTACGTAGAAATCTCATTACAGGATACCTCGCAGGACACAATATCATTTTTCCGAGCATTTTTCAGATGACTGCAAACTCCGGCAAGACAAAAATGGAAATCTTTTTATATTATTTTTATCAAGAACACGGTACAGAAATTACACAACGAAACCAACTAGTCTTGTTAATCATCGTGTTTTTACTTAGATAAACGCTACAAATTATCTCTAAGAAATGCAGCAGTCAGGTTTAAATTAAGTTTAGCTGTAGATTTTTTCATTTTTAGTGTTCCGTGAAACGGAACACTAATGGAATCACTTGGTGTCCGTCCGTCCGTCTGTCACAGGCGATTTTCTCTGAAAGTATTCGACGTAGAAATTTAAAATATGGTACAGAGATAGAGTGCGATGGCCCAATTATAGACGTGACGTATAAAAAGTTAAATTTTGATTCAGGGGATTAATGTCGGGGGGTAAATTGGGCAATGGAATTTTTTTTTTCAAGGGCGTCGTGTAGGGTGTCAAATGAAAGCTTATTGAAGCACGAATTCAACGATATATATAATGTATTTTTTTATCGCATTTTTTAAACATTTTTCGGGAAAACGCTCAAAGATATCCATTCCAATTGGTTTCATTCACTGCATAATTTTTTCTTATTTCGACTCTCCAGATCTTGCCTCTATTGAATATTTCTATAACCTCAATCAAGAATCGTGGCCTACAAAAAATATCAATTTTTTCTAGACCTAAAATTGCTTCTTGTACAAAAATTTTTGTCCCTCAAGTTTGTACATGTTTATTAAAAGGAAATGGTAGTTTCTGTGTAAAAAGCTAAATTTTATTGTAAATATTTTTTAACTTATGTGTACTTAGATGTTATTTTTATTTTGTAAGTTTTTTTTTTAATTATTAAGACTGATCTTTATGAAATTTTGGTTCCTAAACAAGGGAAGTATTTCAAATAAAATTAATTGTTTAAAAATATTTGTTATTTTATTAGTTTTTCAAAATTTGTATACACTTCTGCCACTGATTTGTCAAGGCCCAGCCCTAACTAACAAAGAATGCTGAAAATTTGCATACAGCTTTAATTTAGTCCCCAAGCGTCCAAAAACACAGGATATTGCAAAAGTCACCCTCCAAGAGGGTAAAATCAATCCCTAAAAATTAAATAATTTTTCAAGTTCAAACTGCTCGACATAGAAAGCTAAATTTTGGCAAAATATGTTATACAAGAAATATACAAGGAATATACAAGGAATATACAAGAAATATACAAGAAATATACAAGAAATATACAAGAGATATACAAGAAATATACAAGAAATATACAAGAAATATACAAGAAATAATATACAAGAAATATACAAGAAATATTCAAGAAATATACAAGAAATATACAAGATATATACAGAAATATACAAGAAATATACAAGAAATGTACAAGAAATATACAATAAATATACAAGAAATATACAAGTAATAATATACAAGAAATATACAAGAAATACACATATACAAGGAATACACATATACAAGGAAACATATACAAGGAATACACAACAAGGAACACACATATACAAGGAATACAAAAGGATATACATATACAAGCAAGGAATACAAAACATACATACATACATACATACATACATACATACAAGAAGTATACAAGAAATATACAAGAAATATTCAAGAAATATACAAGATATATACAGAAATATACAAGAAATATACAAGAAATATACAAGAAATATACAAGTAACATACAAGAAATATACAAGAAATATACAAGAAATACACAAGAAATATACAAGGAATATACAAGAAATATTCAAGAAATATACAAGAAATATACAAGGAATATACAAGAAATATAGAAGAAATATACAAGAAGTATACAAGAAATATACTAGATATATACAGAAATATACAAGAAATATACAAGAAATAATATACAAGAAATATACAAGTAATAATATACAAGAAATATACAAGAAATACACAAGAAATATAGGAATATACAAGAAATATACAAGAAATATACAAGAGATATACAAGAAATGTACAAGAAATATACAAGAAGTATCAAGAAATATACAAGAAGAATATACAAGTAATAATATACAAGAAATATACAAGAAATATACAAGAAATACACAAGAAATATACAAGGAATATACAAGAAATATACAAGAAATATACAAGAGATATTCAAGAAATATACAGGAAATATACAAGATATATACAGAAATATACAAGAAATATACAAGAAAATACAAGAAATATACAAGAAATACACAAGAAATATACAAGGAATACACAAGAAATATACAAGAAATATACAAGAAATATACAAGTAATAATATACAAGAAATATACAAGAAATACACAATATACAAGGAATACACAAGAAATATACAAGAAGTATACAGATATATACAGAAATATACAAGAAATATTCAAGAAATATACAAGAAATATACAAGATATATACAGAAATATACAAGAAATATACAAGAAATATACAAGTAATAATATACAAGAAATATACAAGAAATATACAAGAAATGTACAAGAAGAAGAAAGAAGTATACAAATATACAAGAAATATACAAGATATATATGGAAATATACAAGAAATACACAAGAAATATACAAGAAATATACAAGAAATATTATACAAGAAATATACAAGAAATATACAAGAAATACACAAGAAATATAGGAATATACAAGAAATATACAAGAAATATACAAGAAATACACAAGAAATATACAAGGAATATACAAGAAATATTCAAGAAATATACAAGAAATATACAAGAAATATACAAGGAATATACAAGAAATATACAAGAAATATACAAGGAATACAAGAAATACACAAGAAATATACAAGAAATATACAAGGAATACAAGAAATACACAAGGAATATACAAGAAATATACAAGTAATAATATACAAGAAATATACAAGAAATATACAAGAAATATACAAGAAATATACAAGAAATATACAAAAATATACAAGAAGTATACAAGAAATATACAAGATATATACAGAAATATACAAGAAATATTCAAGAAATATACAAGAAATATACAAGATATATACAGAAATATACAAGAAATATACAAGTAATAATATACAAGAAATATACAAGAAGTATACAAGAAATATACAAGATATATACAGAAATATACAAGAAATATTCAAGAAATATACAAGAAATACACATATACAAGGAATACACATATACAAGGAATACACAACAAGGAATACACATATACAAGCAAGGAATACAAAAGGATATACAAGAAGTATACATACACACAAGAAGTATACAAGAAATATACAAGATATATACAGAAATATACAAGAAATATACAATAAATATACAAGAAATATACAAGTAACATACAAGAAATATACAAGAAATATACAAGAAATACACAAGAAATATACAAGGAATATACAAGAAATATTCAAGAAATATACAAGAAATATACAAGTAACATACAAGAAATATACAAGAAATATACAAGAAATACACAAGAAATATACAAGGAATATACAAGAAATATTCAAGAAATATACAAGAAATATACAAGGAATATAAAAGAAATATAGAAGAAATATACAAGAAGTATACAAGAAATATACTAGATATATACAGAAATACACAAGTAATAATATACAAGAAATACACAAGAAATATAGGAATATACAAGAAATATACAAGTAATAATATACAAGAAATATACAAGAAATACACAATATACAAGGAATACACAAGAAATATACAAGAAGTATACAGATATATACAAGAAATATTCAAGAAATATTCAAGAAATATACAAGATATATACAGAAATATACAAGAAATATACAAGAAATATACAAGTAATAATATACAAGAAATATACAAGAAATATACAAGAAATACACAAGAAATATACAAGGAATATACAAGAAATACACAAGAAATATACAAGAGAAATCAAGAAATGTACAAGAAGAAGAAAGAAGTATACAAATATACAAGAAATATACAAGATATATATGGAAATATACAAGAAATACACAAGAAATATACAAGAAATATACAAGAAATATTATACAAGAAATATACAAGAAATATACAAGAAATACACAAGAAATATACAAGAGAAATCAAGAAATGTACAAGAAGAAGAAAGAAGTATACAAATATACAAGAAATATACAAGATATATATGGAAATATACAAGAAATACACAAGCAATATACAAGAAATATACAAGAAATATTATACAAGAAATATACAAGAAATATACAAGAAATACACAAGAAATATAGGAATATACAAGAAATATACAAGAAATATACAAGAAATACACAAGAAATATACAAGAAATATACAAGAAATATACAAGAAATATACAAGAAATATACAAGGAATACACAAGAAATATACAAAAATATACAAGAAGTATACAAGAAATATACAAGATATATACAGAAATATACAAGAAATATTCAAGAAATATACAAGAAATATACAAGATATATACAGAAATATACAAGAAATATACAAGTAATAATATACAAGAAATATACAAGAAGTATACAAGAAATATACAAGATATATACAGAAATATACAAGAAATATTCAAGAAATATACAAGAAATACACATATACAAGGAATACACATATACAAGGAATACACAACAAGGAATACACATATACAAGCAAGGAATACAAAAGGATATACAAGAAGTACACATACATACAAGAAGTATACAAGAAATATACAAGATATATACAGAAATATACAAGAAATATACAATAAATATACAAGAAATATACAAGTAACATACAAGAAATATACAAGAAATATACAAGAAATACACAAGAAATATACAAGGAATACACAAGAAATATACAAGAAATATACAAGAAGTATACAAGAAATATACAAGATATATACAGAAATATACAAGAAATATTCAAGAAATATACAAGAAATATACAAGATATATACAGAAATATACAAGAAATATACAAGTAATAATATACAAGAAATATACAAGAAATATACAAGAAATACACAAGAAATATACAAGGAATATACAAGAAATATACAAGAGATATACAAGAAATATACAAGAGAAATACAAGAAATATACAAGGAATATACAAGAAATATACAAGAAATATACAAGAGATATACAAGAAAAATACAAGAAATAATATACAAGAAATAATATACAAGAAATATACAAGAAATATACTAGATATATACAGAAATATACAAGAAATACACAAGAAATATACAAGAAATATACAAGAAATATACAAGAAATAATATACAAGAAATATACAGGAAATACACAAGGAGAACATATAAGTATACAAGAAATATACAAGTAATAATATACAAGAAATATACAAGAATTATACAAGAAATATACAGAAATATACAAGAAATATACAAGAAATATACAAGAAATATACAAGAAATATACGAGATATACAAGAAATATACACGAAATATACAAGAAATATACAATTACTATGTAGGTCTCCAGATTATGGAACAAACTGCCTGCAGACATTTTCCCCTCCCCTCCCAACCTCCAAACCTTTAAATCCAGTATCACTTCTCTTTAGACGCCGATGGTAAGTTAGCACTGAGGCTTGTCTACGTGAAAAAACTAAATAGCAAAAATACTAGTTTTTAACTATGTTTAAAAACTAATAAATAAAAGATTTTCCCGATAATTACAGGCGATTAACGTGAAGTGCAAACACTGTGATAATTATTGTCACATTCTTGGCTAAAATACCAAGGTCGTGCGACCATGGCTTAGTTAAACAAGAGCGCGCCCGATTCGTGAACTCCACCCAGACGACTTAAGGGCGTCAACGCCTTCTTGGTCTATATAACATCGTGATTTTTGATGACCACATTTTTGCTTCAACGAGGCTACATGAAGAGTACTGAAAGAGTACTGGTCAGTACTGGTAGTACTTTTGTATAACACCTTGATCCTGCTGGCAGGGCGCATGTAAAATTTTCGTTTCTTTTTATAAATATTTTCTGTAATACCAACATATATAAAGAAATAGGCAATGACTTTAACAATAAATTCTGAACACAATAAACTTAACCTGTTAAGGTTAACAGGTTAGTACTACACTAACGTAGGTACGTTAGTGTAGAATAATGGATTTTGAATAGTGTAGTGTGTATCTAGTGGGAAAAGTCCAACATTCCCTGACGACTCAGTAGATTGCTGGTCGAGGTAGTTCGGATTTTGTAATAATTATAGACACAGCTGACACATTAACAGATTTTTATTTTTTTAAGCTTATAAATTTTTCGGAACAAATATCTTGTTTGGTTAGTAAATCAGCAGTCAAACTTGAGATTTCCCCAGTTTAAAAATATTACTAATTAGTAATTAGTAACTATTATTATTATTGTTAAAAAAGTTTGTGGTAGAAGTGTATTCTGAACAGGCCAATACCATATAATTGTGATGCAGAGAAACAGCGTTTTTCATGGGAATGCTGATTCAAAAAACTGGGGACCTGAATACTACACAATTATTCCTCTGATGCCTTCGCTCAACCAGGCCAATATAATAATAATAATAATTTTATTGTGCCAAAGTTCACAAAACGACAAAATACGCTGTATATTAGTGTTCTAAACCTACAGTTGATATGAACAATATAATCAGTGCCTTGCCAATTCCACCTTTTGCTACAGTTGTTTGTTACTGCAGACTTAGAATTTTGTAATTTCATTTCAAAATATCCACTATCATAATGTTAATAGACAGGCGTTTATTCTTTCGTAACAGTAGTTTCTTTCTTGCTCTATGTGGAAACACACAAACCTCATTCACAACAATGTGGACCTAGAGGAATTTAGAGAGAAGGAATATTCCCATTAAAAATAATAAACTTTCGAAGTACTTTTGGAGTGCTGTTTTATATATACCAAAATCTTCGAAACCTTCAAAAGGACACTGTATTTGTTGCAAAAATTCAATGAATAATTTATTCGGCATGAATTTCTTACTCTAGAGAGAACCAAAATAGGTCAAAGTAAAAAAGAAAATATGGGGAGACCCATATTATTATTATTTAATAATAATAATAATAATAATTTATTGGCGTCATATACGCACACACAGTCATAAAATAAAATAAAATTTAACATTACACTTCTTTCTCTGTAAGATACAAACACTAGATAGTTAACAAACTGAATCAAACAAGTAACAATAAGGACCAATTATTAGAATGACATTTGGCAATATAGTCAAACATACATTTATTACAAACACAGTTAATGCAATAATTCAAAGTCCCTAAAATTTAAGTACTCGTCAATACTATAGAATGCCTGACTGATTATAAAATCCTTGACCTTCCTTTTAAACGTGAATAAGGGCAGGTCACGTATCACAACAGGTAGATTATTATAAAAAGTTACTCCCCTCTGGGCCAGGGCCATCTCTGGAGTCGTCTAAATACAGGCACAAGCCCTGGCTTGTTGCCGGTGTCATGATGGTGAACTTCCTCATGTCTCTGGTGTTCACTGAGATGCCGTTTAACAAAAAGCAGGCTCTCCAAGACGAACAGGGAAGGCAGAGTATTAGGTATACATATTAGGTATACAGAAATTAAGACAGAATTAAATTATCATTCATAAGCACATGGTTATTGGGCAGTAGCTATCTTCAAATAGGATATACTTAAAACTTTTACGTTTATAATCTGTTAGCAGTACCTATGCTAACAGAGTTATATTAAAAAAAAGTTTAAAGGCAGTGAAGGTTTTGAAGATTTTGGTAAGATCTATTATTATAAAACAGCACTCCAAAAGTACTTCGAAAGTTTATTATTTTTAATGGGAATATTCCTTCTCTCTAAATTCCTCTAGGTCCACATTGTTGTGAATGAGATTTGTGTGTTTACATAGAGCAAGAAAGAAACTACTGTTACGAAAGAATAAACGCCTGTCTATTAACATTATGATAGTGGATATTTTGAAATGAAATTACAAAATTCTAAGTCTGCAGTAACAAACAAATGTAGCAAAAGGTGGAATTGGCAAGGCACTGATTATATTGTTCATATCAACTGTAGGTTTAGAACACTAATATGCAGCACATGAGTGTATTTTGTCGTTTTGTGAACTTTGGCACAATAAAATTATTATTATTATTATATTGGCCTGGTTGAGCGAAGGCATCAGAGAAATAATTGTGTAGTATTCAGGTCCCCAGTTTTTTGAATCAGCATTCCCATGAAAAACGCTGTTTCTCTGCATCACAATTATATGGTATTGGCCTGTTCAGAATACACTTCTACCACAAACTTTTTTAACAATAATAATAATAGTTACTAATTACTAATTAGTAATATTTTTAAACTGGGGAAATCTCAAGTTTGACTGCTGATTTACTAACCAAACAAGATATTTGTTCCGAAAATTTTATAAGCTTAAAAAAATAAAAATCTGTTAATGTGTCAGCTGTGTCTATAATTATTACAATTATACAAAATCCGAATATTTACATCACTACCTCGACCAGCAATCTACTGAGTCGTCAGGGAATGTTGGACTTTTCCCACTAGATCACACTACACTATTCAAAATTCATTATTCTACACTAACGTAGGTTAACAGGTTAAGTTTATTGTGTTCAGAATTTATTGTTAAAGTCATTGCCTATTTCTTTATATATGTTGGTATTACAGAAAATATTTATAAAAAGAAACGAAAATTTTACATGCGCCCTGCCAGCAGGATCAAGGTGTTATACAAAAGTACTACCAGTACTGACCAGTACTCTTTCAGTACTCTTCATGTAGCCTCGTTGAAGCAAAAATGTGGTCATCAAAAATCACGATGTTATATAGACCAAGAAGGCGTTGACGCCCTTAAGTCGTCTGGGTGGAGTTCACGAATCGGGCGCGCTCTTGTTTAACTAAGCCATGGTCGCACGACCTTGGTATTTTAGCCAAGAATGTGACAATAATTATCACAGTGTTTGCACTTCACGTTAATCGCCTGTAATTATCGGGAAAATCTTTTATTTATTAGTTTTTAAACACAGTTAAAAACTAGTTTCAAAACTTACTGTTTATTTTTGCTATTTAGTTTTTTCTTAATGCGGTACTGCCCACGTAGACAAGCCTAAGTGCTAACGTACCATCGGCGTCTAAAGAGAAGGGAAATGCAACCCACTGATACTGGATTTAAAGGATTGGAGGTTGGGAGGGGAGGGGAAAATGTCTGCAGGCAGTTTGTTCCATAATCTGGAGACCTAGGTATGAATGACACAAACAAGGATACCGTGCTGTTGGCAAAACAAAAAATAGGACATGGGACTATTATTAGAAAAGCAGGTTCTGGCCCCCCTAAAATTTCTACTGAAGATCAAGATAGAAGACTGCTTAATTATCTAAGGGATCATCCATTCGAAACTGCAATAAAAGCGAAAGAGGAGACGAACTTTCCAGGTTCTGCAAATACTGCTAGAGACAGGGTTCGAAATTCCGATATACGAAGTCGTTGTGCTGCTAATAAAATATTTTTAATGGAGGATTTTGGAGGATTTGGAGGATTTTAAACAGGTTAGGTTAGAATTTGCATATGAATATTTAAATCAGAATAATTTCTGGGAAACAATTATATTTTCTGATAAGAAAACTTTTCAATCATGTAATAATGGGAGAATTTGGGTTTATAGGCCATCCGGCAGGCGGTATTGTCACGCTAGGGGTCGTCGGGGTTGATAAATTAGGCTGCGGTTTACCAAAACACTTATATTGATACCAGGTACAAGCACAATAATACACTTACGTCACTAAGTTGGGTAGCGTAGGGGGCAGCTTCTATCGGAGTACTCGGTCAGCCTAAAGGGCTGGCGCTAATTGTACCGTTCGTGCGGCACCACAGTGACGCCTCTGTCGGGACGCGACAGTAGCGCGCTCCCAGTCGGGACACGACGCCTTCCTTTGCATCTCGCTGGTACGCTTTTTATATGAACCCCTGAAGAACAGTTTATACAAACAGTACAACTGGTCAGGGTTCATAAAATAAAGGCGAGGCCAGCGATATGCAATTGCAGCACGTAGAGTGGTTTCCGAAATGTTAAATAAATAATATCAAAAATATATAGAAATTTGGAAAAAATGATGAATATCTGGTGAAATATGACAGTATGATGACATATACACCCATCTTTAGTGACAAAATCCATACTGTCTGTCATGAATGATTTTGTGTTTTTCTAGATATTTTAGAATTTGCAAGTTGATGACTTTCTTCATAACTTTGCTGACAACAGAGAGAAGACAGATGGTCTATAATTGGGTGGAAGAGACCCGGATTCTTTCTTCGGGACAGGCTGCAAATGAGCAGTCTTCCAGCACTCTGGGAAGACACTCTTGTCATAGGAGATCTGGAAAAGACGAGTTAAGATTGGTGCCAGTTCTAGAGCGCTTTTTTAGAACAATTGCTGGTGTGCCATCCAGACCGGAGGACTTTTTGGAACGCAACGAAACCTCAATAGTTCACCAAATAATATTTTTACCAATAGGAATTTAAAATCTATATTGCTGAACGTCTTTTCATATTTCGTAATCATAAATTTTAAAACAATGCATAATTGTTTACATTTTTGGACAAAAGCCAACTAAAAGACTAGTTATTATTAATTCATCGCTTTTAAAAAAAATACTTCGTAATTGTAATTGCAAAACAATGTCTTTTGATATTCTCTAGGGAACTATAATTGTTGGTGGTCAAATATAAAGCTTTAACGTTACGTAAAAGGTGTCTACCAAGTCGCAAAAATTCACTGATTGACTTTTTCTGTGGGCTTCTCATTGACTGTTAAATACTACAAAGAAGAGAATATTAAGACTCCCATATGACCAGTGTTGTTTGATAAGAATTATTCTATTATTTTGTATGCTTTATTTATTATACTATATGTAGTATAATAAATAAAGCATACAAAATAATAGAATAATTCTTATCAAACAACACTGGTCATATGGGAGTCTTAATATTCTCTTCTTTGTAGTATTTAACAGTCAATGAGAAGCCCACAGAAAAAGTCAATCAGTTGCGCGGGTGAAAGCTATGGCTTTCACCCGCGGCTTAGTTAGCGTATAAGTTATACAGGGTGCCCGAAAAGTCTTAGTATGGGCAAATATCTTTGCTATTAGTAAAGGTAGATACAACAAATTTAAGGTGTATCTTATTGGTTAATAAATCTACTTTTTTATGTAATTTAACTTTTTCAGCCCCCTTGAGGGGTGACGCTAGGGAGTTGAGGTCAAAAATTGCAAAAATTCAATGTTCTTTTGTGTTGCACGAAACTGCACTAACCTGCACTGATTTTTTTAATGGGTGTCTTTTACAAAAAAAAGTGTAGGTGAGTGCAGTTACACGCAACACAAAAACGCAAACCTATAGAGTAACAAACAAACGTTAATAAATCTACTTTTTTATGTAATTTAACTTTTTCAGCCCCCTTGAGGGGTGACGCTAGGGAGTTGAGGTCAAAAATTGCAAAAATTCAATGTTCTTTTGTGTTGCACGAAACTGCACTAACCTGCACTGATTTTTTTAATGGGTGTCTTTTACAAAAAAAAAGTGTAGGTGAGTGCAGTTACACGCAACACAAAAACGCAAACCTATAGAGTAACAAACAAACATATTTTCGCGCTTAGAAAATAGATAAGGAGGTAATGATAGAAGAACGACAGCTATCTAGGTACATACATACACAGAATAACCGCGGATGGGGTTTAGAATAGAAGAGGACAAATCAACCAAATTTTGCAAGATTCGTTAAAATGTCACTCCTAATAAAAGTTTTTGCTTGTACAATAAATCAGATTCACCCAATGAAAAATTTAATTTCTTTTACAAAGAGCAAAAAGAAGTACTTGTAAGAGTAAGCATACTGTGTTTATCACTTTCTACCAAAAGAACAAATATAAAATATGCCATAAGACGAAGTACAAAACTTCATTAAAAATTTTAAATTATTAAAAGTCGCGAATTTTATCACATTATTTTTTTAAAGTCCCAACTATTCTCTCTCACATCTTTAACCAGAGTACTAGTTTTTACATATTAAACAATAATGACATCTATGGACATGTTTGTCAATGTCTTTATTAAATGAAGCAATTATTTAATATAAAATACGTATAAAAAATTAAATTTTCATAACGTGAAATCTTATTTATTTTACAAGCAAAAGCTTTTATTACGAGTGACATTTTTATATATTTTGCAAAATTTCGTCCATTTGTCCTCTTCTAACATACTATATATGTAAATGTATCTAGAAATACTTATTTTTACAATTGTCTTTGTAGGTGGATTATAATGTAATTTAAAAATAATAAAATAAATATCCGGTTTGTGGGAGTGGCATTTCATTTATTTAAATTAATTATTCCTAACGCCGTGATCCTGTTTAAATTATGGAATTTATCTATATAATGAGAAACAAACACTACCTATTGATCGACATTTAAGCACGTTTAAGCAAATTAAGATGAAAATAAAATGTATCTATCGTAATATCTCTAGTGCTGGGTAAGAGGGACTTAAGTCAGAAATTTCCAGAAAATGAAGTTAAAGATTTCATTACTGTTTGTAAATCTGAACACAATTTAATTCTGTTAGTATTTACTGCATGTTTTTTTTATTAAGGATATGGGTTTATTAAAGGTAAATACTAACTAATTGGTCCTAAAGTCTGGAGTTAGCAAAACTTAGGTCAGTACTAGGGGTATTAATCCCGGGGTCCCGGGATCCCGGAGTATAAACCGGACTCGAAAACCCCGGGATCGATTAATATTTTCGTGATTAGTCTCGAAATGTTCTTTAGCGACACCGACAGCGATGAAGACACTGATGGTATGGAATAAGATGGAAGTTTCGGAAAAAAGTGACTTTTTGCAAGTAATTATTATCAATAATCATGACCTCCACATATTTTATTTCCCCAAATTTTCCCCACGTGTGATTTTTCCCCAAAATTGCGAAAAAATTCCCCAATCTGGCAAGCCTGTCAAACATCTAAAATATTAAAAATGACATTACATACAATCTATCAAAATAATTATTTTACAACCTTCATTTTTGCATATTATATTATTTTAATGCAAAAATTGATTTGCAATGGGCTTGATTAAGTATATATGCTAAGGATATTGTTTAAATCTTTTTAAAGGTTAGTCGCATTGTTCAATAAGTTAAACAATACATGTTTCTTTAAATATTTAGTTATTATTAAAATTTTATAGTAATATGACCTAAAGATTTCTGGATAACTTTTAAACAACACACTTATTTTTATCGGATCGCTTCCTCCTGTATAATTTCCACCGCACGTCACTGCCGTGTAGGCTGAAAAGTGGTTAATTACGGCTGTATTCTCACCTTGATTAAAGCTTAACATTAAAACGAAGAAAAACTACCCAAGATAATGTTATTAAACTAAAAGTAATTAAATGTGAAATAAGAGGCCATCAACTCTTTATTAGGTATTGAGGAGTGGCATGAGAAAATTACATAAAAACTGAAAATCCGAAATGGAAAATGGTATTTTTAATGCAGAAAGACAATTAAGTATCAAACAAAGTTTCCCTTATTAATGTTTTATTGCTTTGGGGGTGTTTTTTTATTTACTGTCATATTATTACTGACAAGTACCTATTACTTATTTAAAATTATTTTGGGGATTCGTTATAACCCCTGTTACAAAAGTTTTGAGAAAAAAAATTAAGGTGCTGTCCAAAAATAGGGATGCAGTACATCAAGTCATCCTTGGAATTTACTGTTGCTACGGGTTTTGCCATTTTGTTAGACATGTCAAATTGTTGACAGTTCTTTTCGCGATGGCATACAAGTTAGATATTCGCAGAAGTATTTATAGACTTGTTGGGCAAATACCCAAAAAGGAAATAGCAAGACTTTTTCAAGGCGAAAATATTTCAAAAGCAACGATATATCGAACAATTCGGGAATGTGAAGAAGGAATCCCTTGTGTGAACCTCCCAAAAACTGGTCGACCACGCAAGTTATCTCAAGCACAGCAGAACAGGTTAGCTCGAATAATGAAAAATTCCATTGGAAAATCTACAAGAAAGGTTGCTCCTCGTTTCCGAATTTCCAACGCCACCGTTTGTCGTTATAATGCTAGGAGCGGTATAAAATACCGAAAGAGAAAAAAGGCGCCCAAATATACCGATGCCCAGATAGCAAGGATACCCAGATGCTGCCGCAATTTAAGACGAATTCACTTCGCGAACAACAGATGCGTTGTCATGGATGATGAAAAATATTTCACCCTTAGCCATGCAGAACTACCTGGAAATTCTGGATTTTATACCGACAACATAGAGGAGACCCCAAATGAAGTTAGATATAAAGCCAAAGCTAAATTTTCAGAAAAACTATTGGTTTGGTGTGCCATATCCGAAAGGGGAATATCCAGGCCTTTTGTTAGTCGTGTAAGAGGAGAGGCAGTGAATGCTGAAGTCTATATCAGAGACTGTCTCACAAAATTAGTTGATTTTATCAACCAGCATCACGCAGATGGAAATTATATGTTTTGGCCGGATCTAGCATCAGCACATTATGCTAGAGCTACACTTGACTGGTTGGAAGCAAGAAACATTCCGTATGTGCCCAGGATTGATAATCCCCCGAATCTTCCCCAAGCCAGACCAATTGAAACTTTTTGGGCTCGATTGGCTCAGAACGTCTACAATGACGGTTGGGAGGGCAGAAACGAGCAGGAACTTCGGCAGCGAATCATCCGGAAAATAAGAGAAATGAATATACATGACGCCCAAAACCTCATGAGACCAGTTCGACATATACTGAGAGTTGTTGAAGAACACGGACCCTTAGCGGCATTAAACTAGATGATTTTTGTAGAGTAACAATTGATGTTATAAATATATTGTTGTACAATAAAAGTTTATTCAGTTTTAGAAAAGTAACTAAGGCCAAACTTTTTCTCAAAACTTTTGTAACAGGGGTTATATGCAGATTTTATTTAGAAAAAAATATAGAATAGTATCCAGCTAGTTTTATTTTTTTATTTGTTGTTTTAACATATTGTTAATAATTTTTTAAAATAAAGTGTTTACTAAACTATGGTGTATTTCCTTAGTATTTTACCAATTAGGCCTTCTAATTTATGATAATTTGTATAACAAACGTTTAATCGTTCCATAATGGCAAGGGGTGTAGATTAGTACTTTTTAGAAATTATAATTGATAACAAAGTGCTACAATGCCTTAAAGCTTGTGTGTAGTCCTCAAAAAAGAAAAAATAAAAAAAGGAATTATATGTAGTAACCCATAGTTTAAATAATCAACCTAAATTTTATATTTTATTAAAGATTTTTAAAGCAGGCCGAATATAGGAATAAGCTAGCGTTTTTTATTTTATTTTTTCTAATTCTTTAGATTCCTACCCAATTTCTACACAATTTATGAATAAGAAACCCCTTTGTAAAAGTAAACAATAATAATCCACCAAAATTAATTTTAAAAACAAAACATGATAGGTAAGCCCATTAAATTTAATTTTTTAATCCAATAGAAGAACCTATATTTAATATAAGGCTGGCCCAATAACAAATTAAACATGAAAACGGTTAAGAAATAGTATTTTAATAACTGGTATGCGATTTCGCGATGTTGCCACATATCGGGTCCAGTAACGTCGGCAAAATATAACTTCGACGGATTCGTGTTTATACATAAACTGTTTCAAACCCTCGCGCCCCCTAGGCGGTAGATGCGCGAACTAATTCTGTTTATAAAAACACATTTTTACGGCGTTATTAAGCCCATCTAGAATTTATTTCCCTGCATCCCCCAACACCCCTAAGTACTTTTATATGCTTAAACCTTACTAGACCCGGGGCCGGGTCTGGTAACGTCGATTTTGGTCTGGTAACGTCTACTGAGTATATCAAAATGGGTCTGTTTCAGTGACGAAATAAGTGTATATATATATATATATATATATATATATATATATATATATATATATATATATATATATATATATATATATATATATATATATACAGGGTGATTCAAAAGTAAGCGGCATCTTTTCAGGGGCGTAATCCTTGCATAAAAATAAGGCAAAAAGTTTCTATTAATATGTGTCCGAAAGTGCTTGTCTCAGATAAAAAAAATATATTATATATATATATATATATATATATATATATATATATATATATATATATATATATATATATATATATAAATATATTTATCTGAGACAACACACGTAGATCTCAAGCCTAAGTGCTAACGTGCTACCGTGGGCGTCTAGAGAAAATGGAAATGTAATCTGTAATCTGATTTATAGGATTGGAAGTTGGGAGGGAAAGGGAAAACATCTGCAGGCAATTGGTTTCATAATCTGGGGCATTAGGTATGAATAAGCGAGAAAGTGGGATGTTCTAAGCTTTTGTAGCTGGACAGCAATTCGTACATAACGCCCCTCTTGTTATATTGTTAAGAACAGTCAAGAGGGGAACTATAGCGGCTAGTTCTTCAGAGCAAAATCCGTGGAAGTATCGGTAGAAAAGGGGTACATTTCCAACATCGTGCATACGTCCATATGCCTTATTCACGAGGACGAAAATGATTTTTTCAACCCAAGATAAATAATACCAAATGTATGTACTTTGCATAAATATTTTTAGAACTATAAGGATGTTCTTTTTACGATTACTTCTTAGTAGTTCGCAATAACCAGATGGTAACGCCGGCCGGAAGACAGACGTTCTTGTCCCAACAGAAGTTACTCAGCAGTTGCTTCCTAGCGCTTGGTAGTCTGACTGCATTTTGCAGTGCTAGATCAAGGTTATGTTAAGTATGCACTTTTAACGAATCTAAAATTTTTAGTATTGTAAATCTTTGTTTCAAATTTTTTGTAGTTAAGTAAAAATTACAACGTACACAAATCGTGCTGTTTTCTTAAGTTTTTACAATAACTTTCTTTTTTTCCTAATATCACAGCCTCAAACACAAAAATTTCATCATTAGCATCGTATCCTACAAAAGTTTTATTTTTGTGCCCCTAAGCGAGGTATTTTGACGTATTTGCAGCGCGGCGATGAGCGAGGGAATCAAGAATGTCTAGTAGTATCGAAGGTGATGCCGCTCCCCAGATGTGGGTACAGTTCTCTAGGTTAGGTCTTAATTGGGAAACATAAAGAGTGTGTAAGTTGGAAGGGGAGGAGTGTTTTCTGGTTCAAAAGAGAGTACCAAGCTTTTTAGCTGCTGATGCGGCTACTGAAGTAACGTGTTTGTGGCAGCTGAGATCATGTTCGAAATCGATGCCAACAAGATCGAACGTTCCATTGTTCTGTAGGGCTAATAAGTCATTTCTATGAATGGGGTAAGTGTTGCCGGATTTTATGCGTGACGGGGAGCAAGACTGGGGTTTGGAGGAGTTAAACTTAACAACGTTCTTGGCACCCCCGTCTAAGATTAATTAAAGATCTTGAGAGGTGGATAGGTGCATAGATCCAGCTCTTAGTATAATTTGTTTAAAAGTAATAATAGAAATTGAAAAAATTACATTAATCTGGATCTTGATTTGACTTTTTGAACAAAGGATGTTGTCTCAGATAGTAAATTACTCCCTAGAGAGCAGTGGTCAACTGGGTGGCCAGCGGTTACTTAAATGCTCAACGTTTCGAGTTACAGCCTGTCAAATCAGAAATAAATCTGAACTAAAAAAGGAAACTGATCCAGTACAATCAAGGTAACTATTCTTACCAACTTTTTTTATACAAACATAATAACTCTTGAAATGCATTTTTACCGATGACCAACCATAATATTATGACTTTATTTATACACATTGATAAAGGCCGTAGAGAAATAATTAATAATTTATCCATAGTTTTATAGCATATTATCCTCGTTAAAACGGTATAAAACTATACACTTCCAGGGCTCATCATAAAGCTGGCCATGTGAAATTTGATATATCTGCCATATTCTTTAATGGTATTAAACCACAAACTGAAAAATTACCATCGGGTTTATGTAGTCGTTTGCGTTATAGATTTCTCTAAGTACCCTATAACCATCTTAACAGATTCTAAATTAAACTTTTAATAATAAAACATATTTCATTTCAATTATTCATTCCAACTAAGCTTGATATATATATATATATATATATATATATATATATATATATATATATATATATATATATATATATATATATATATATATATATATATATATACTAAAACCTAAAATATGCAATTAATTATTTTTAACGTATTAGAAAATCGATTATTTCAATTCAAATAATTAAGGTACGATCCCGAAATGTAAAAATATAATCCAGGTATGAATTTATTATTAAGATTCACATTACCATAAAGCATATTTCATGGTATATAAATTATGCACCGATCAAGTCCATCAATTCAAATCAAAATAAGTTGTTGTGACTGAATCGGTATGAATAACCTTTTTGAATTGATATTGAATTAAGCAGATCTACTACTGTTCTGAATTTTAATTTTATATTTATGATCTTTGATTATGTTAAGACTACAAAGAAATGATGCGTGTTGTAGGGGGTCCTGTGGTGTATTGTCAAGGAGGAAGGTAGATAAAGTGCAAAAAATTAAACAATATTTATCCAGTAAGGCTGATTGTCGTCCTAGTTAGATTACATTTGAAAATGCCCCTAAATGTGCTTTTTAATATTGCAACACATATGAATCTTGCTAGCACCTAAAAGATTCATACGGGAAACAAGAGAAAATACAAAATATAAACTAAAATTCATTCAGTTAACGCGGCATTTGAAATAAACCCTTTGTTTTGCGTTAACGTATTCAACATTTCCTAAAAGAAAGAGAAAAGAAGAAAAATACATGCAAAGTAAATTTATAGCACGGTCTTTGGGTTTTACTATGTGTAGAGTATTAGAAACATTGTGTGTACAACACCTTGCTTTAGGAGTAAAGAAAAGCACGATTAGTCACCTAGGAAGTAATCTGTTAGGTTTAGCGTACGCCATTCTTGTAAAGAAACTTACCAACAAAAGAGAGAATGTTTGAAACTAAAAAAGATAGAAAATAAAAATATACTATATGTTATTTTATCTATTCAGTATTCAGTGAAATTTACATTTTACAAATATTATAGCATAAACCATTTTTAGAAATTATCATAATTGTATAGGATATAGTAACCAGAGCTAATTTCCATGTTTAACAGCTAGACGGCATTAATTAACACACACAACAATATTCTAAAAAGAAAATTTGCCGTATAAGGAACACAAAACAAATAAAGCATTTTAACACCAAGAGGTGTGAAAAATAATTCGGTTTGGTCCGATCTCTGCGAACGACAGATTTGGTACGATATATGGTTCCCTTAAGCTCCTTCTACAATAATCGTGAAATCGAATCATAAAGATCGAATCTTTTAATGACTGCTGTTATAGTTTTTCTTTTATTTGGTCCTGAAAATATTTTCTAGATATATATTGCATTCATAGGTGGAAAAAGTAACAGGTTCCTGACCTAGAAGAACCCTAGATTAATAAAAATGATTTCGGTTTTGTAGCTGCTGAAGAAAATATTTTTTATTATAAATTTACGAAACATATTGTTGAATTATTAAAAAAAAATTAATTTTGCCTTTAAATTAAATTTTATCGCTAATCGTTATGAAGCGATTGGTAAGCACACAATGGAATGGTGTTTTTAAAACCCAGTGCGTTGCAGGTCTTAATTATTAATATCAAGTACCACAAGTATCTTTTAAAAGTCATTTGGCAGTTTTAAAATAACTTTTTGAAAGAATATGTTTCTTTTGGTATTTCAACATTTCGTTGTGTAACAATTGTAGAAAAGGCTTAAAACCTACTAACTTTCGTCTCTCCCACGCATCAAATAATTAACTGCGAGAAATGCACGTCGGCGGCAAGTCCTTCACGACGTGTGTAGTCGGCCAGACTCTTTGCCTCACGGAGATCCGTTTTGTCGTACTGGTCGTACTATGGCAAAGCAATGTTGTCACAATTTCATTTTTATATTTCCCTAAACGTATCATTTCAGTTGTGGTCAAGGGACCACTGCTAGAAGATCCCTGCAACAGCTGCCATGATTTAAGTTCTGCTTAACTGAAAGGAGTCTTATTCCTTGTGAATCCTGTCGACGTTCTGTACAGTTTTGTATGAACGTTTGTACGTCTACTGAAAACCCTATGTGTCAAATAAAAACAGTGTCACTCCCAAGCAAAAGAAACCAGCGAAAGAAATAGTTTCCCTCTTCCATCTTTTTTTAAGATTTTGTTAAAGTGGTGTGACCTAAGTAATTTATGCCCAAAATGAAAATCCTAGATCAATATTTTGAAAAGAAAACTTGATTTTACTATTTTTTTTTAGATTAAGCCCCTTTATTTCATGAAAAAGAGTAGTATCAAAATTTTTTATGGCATATGATCTTCTTTCGAGTTAGTGGAAAGCTTTAATATTTTTAAATAGCATTGATAATCCTGAAAAAAAGATGAAAAAATGAGTTTTTCGTTAGTTTTTGGTAGTTACCTATCTTTTAAATGGTACGTTCAAATACGATGATTTATGAATTACTTTTTAAGATAATGCAATTATCTACAAATCAAAAAAATCTTGCCTCTCTATCTACATAATAAAGATGGTTATTTATGCCAATAAAACAATTAAAAATATAAATATAAAATTCATAAAAGTAAAAAAGAAAATCAAACAAGAAAACCAAAAAAAAATGACTAGTTGGCATAAATTGGTAGGATTTTGATTTATAAAAAATCGTTCTTCCAATCCTACCCCTACCAAATAATTTTTGATATGATTTTTGAAAGTTAAAAATATAGATAATAGAAGGTTGACAAATTCAAACAAAAAAAATTATGGAATCAGAATGTTGTGATGTAGCTCTGAAAATTAATATATAAACCCTCGTATTTGAACGTACCGTTTAAGAGGTAGGTACCAAAAACTGACGACAAACTCATTTTTTAATTATTAAAGATTTCCACTAAGAAGATATCATTTTCAGGACTTGAAAGAAGATTATACGCTTAAAAAAATTTGATACTACTCTTTTTCATAAAATAAAGCCGCTTACCCTAAAAAAATAGTAAAATCAAGTTTTCTTTTCACACTATTGATCTAGGATTTTCATTTTGGACTGAAATTACTAAGGCCACACCACTTTAATAAATTCTGAAAACAAAAATGGAAGTAGGAAGACCTTTGGGTCAACCTTAGTCGAGGCTGTATTAATAACTACTTCTCCTGCTAATTGGCAACGCTGCGTAACCTTTTGCCGCAGGATAGACAATGTTTGAAAAATCTAAAACCCTCATAAGCTATTAACGCAACTCGATCAGATTTTCATATGGGGTTTTTACCGTAGGTCCTGTTACGTGGCTCAAATTGTGTCAAATTCTGCATAGAAAAAACAACGCTAAAGGGGCTAAATACGAACATCTGGCCACGTACAGGCGCCAAAAGGAAAAGAAACGACAAAAGAAAGATAGCAATAGTTTAGTAGGAGTCACAAATGCATAAGTTTTATGACTTATTGGCTGCATAGGTATGAATAAAAGGAACAAACCGAATGAGGAATTATTTCGATGGTTACATTCCCATAATAACAAATAAATAATAATTATAAATTATCAAGTCCGTGATACATGATAGTGGTCATCAGAATTTAATAGTTATTATTATTGCTGCTGAACAGAATTTAATATGTTATGATGTAATTTTTCAAGAATCCGGAATGACTGATGAACTGATGAAGAAGAAGGATTTTCTAAACCTAAGTCATTTCTATTTAAGAGGAATTATGCAAATAACCTCTTGAAATTAGATATTTTGGAATAATGGCATACAAGAAAGAGAATTTAAAACCAGAAGTGAAATTAGAACAAAATAGCGGACTATCCTCTTCAGCATGGTGTTATTCAGTTTAAATAAGACTAGGGGCATGGTCGTCATACTTGTCTAGATAAAAGAAAATTCTGTTTGCAGTATCACAAAACAATTAAACGTATAAAGAGCCTTTATTATGTCTAAAAAATAATAACAAATTATTATTTTAAAGTAGCCATAATATAAAGGAAAATAATAATTAGTAAGCTGGTGTTTTCTTAAAATATTACCACTGCTCGCTCAAAGCCTTTACATTTTGCATCATGTCTAATCAAGACCGAGTTTTACACTTCAATTGCCATTTATTGATTGGCTATGCTTGATTTCAGGCAATTTTGTAAATTTAATTTTCATATACGCCGGATGTTTACTTCACTTCTTTTGAACAGTTGCCGTGTATTTGCAAATTTTGTGATTAAGTTTTTTTTTCGTTTTGTTTTATACCATACGTTATTTTCATGGGTGATTCTTGGCATAAGATCATATCTATAAAAAATTGCACAGAAATTGTTCATAAATTAAAGTTGACCATCATCGGCATTTTTTAGCCATTCATTGAAAATTATCAATATTAATTTGTTTGCAAAAGTAAATTTCTCTTGACACACCTTTATTTATGTAACTTATATTGTACTTTGTATAATGGCATATTACTTGGAATATGTTGACAGTTCTCACAAGAGATTGTTACACCCAATTATTTATGTAATTTCATATTTTTCGTTTAATATTCCATAATTGGTTCGGTGTATTCTATTTAATTTATTATTAATTTTGCAGGTATTAGGGAATCATGATAATGGATCAGAATTCTTTAAATTTGTTATTTTCGATTTTATTTCTTGTTATGTTGCTGCCGTAAGAAAGCGTAGGGATTTTCATAGCTACTATATATATATATATATATATATATATATATATATATATATATATATATATATATATATATATATATATATTTATAAGAAAGTGGAGGGTTTCTCAACTAGTCGTGCGGACGAGTTGAAAAACAAGTTCCTGTTTTTTATTGAGAATGTCATTGTCAGTGGATTTGTTTGTTTTTGTTGTCAAAGCTACAATAAGAGTACTTATCTGTTTTAGAAGATAACATAAAAATTAAAAATGATACTATTATCTTGGGAGTAGAAGACGATAATACATAAAACAGGTGGTCTATAACCTTTTGAATTGGTTTATTTAATTTTAAATTTCAATTTATTTGCAAATTTTATTGAGAGGTTTTTCCAACGCGTATTATATATTGTAAGATTGCAAACCTAAAAAAATAATATTTCTAAATAAATGTTTATATTGAATTTCTAAATGACATGTTCACTTTGAACATAACAAAACATATTGAGTACGGTCAATGCATAATGGAAACAGAGCTAACCAAGGAAGTCAACAGACTGTTGATGGACCATAACCCGGCTTTCCATAAAAATGTTACTTACCCACGCTTGGTAATTCATAACCGGTAGGCTAGTAGCGATTTCTTTACACAATAGAAATTGTTTATCTGAGTAAATTGCCGCCAAATATAGATCTGTAGTCTGCATATATAAGAGACAGAATAAGCAAAAACCGGCAGCAAGCTGGATTTTTGTTTTACAAAGTCAAACAAAAGACGAGGACAACACTTAGCAGTCACAAGAAGGCATATAAAATTTGAGTTAAGAACTGTAAATATTGTGTTTGTTTTACCGATTCCCACGAATTGTGAAATGTTTTAGCTAATAAAAATATAGGCGCAGGTATTTACACAAACGCCATAAAATTTATAGAGATATTTCATGTCCATCCTTATTTGGATTTAACGAAATATTGGAAACGTATAAAAGTTTGCACAATATCCATATTTTAAATACCGTAAGTATTTTCTTGCCCATGTCATGTAGGTTACGAGGATGCCAATTAAATAGTGGCTGAAAAAAAGCACCAGAAATATACACATAAAAAGGACAACTGTAAATTAAGCACGTAAATTCTCTTAAAAATTTGCGCTAGGTCTAACTTTAGTTTAAGACATCCTCCAGCTTTAACACAAGAAATTTATTTTATTAAGAATATTGCTTCAGTTAAAGAAATTTAATTAAATTAAGCATACACTTTGTTAAAATGAATTCTGCTATTCTTATTATTTGTCTGCCCGTTGCGTGGTCATGTCGAGTGCGTCTTTTCTAATTTCACCCTAATGCCCTAATAAAACAAAACGAGCAGTCACAGATTTCTTGTCCTTGTTGTCGGTGCGGTCACTAAATCACTATGTGGTATTATAGACCTAGATGATAAGAAATTGGGAAGTACCTTCCGTTTAAACCTTGGTTTTCCCTTTCTAGCGAGAAGATACTCCTTCCAACTTATACGCAGTGGCGGCTGGTGAAATTTCGAAGGTGTATATCTCTGTTCCTACTTACAGGACCCGAACCAAATTTAAGGGTTTTAATAGTGAGCCCACTGGGAATGTTTTGGTAAAGAAAAAAATCATTTTGTAATTTGCGAAAAAATGTTAAATTTTTGGTGTGCCCCTCCTAGGAAAAAAATGAAAACGTCTAGGTACTTTATTTATTCTTTTTTCTAAACAAATTCTACATCATTCTGTCGACAGTTTTTAAATTTTGAGAGAAAAAAAGGTGTTAGTAGAAAGTTATAGTCATTTGAATTTTTTTAAGCCTAAAATAAAATTTAAGAAAAAATTCAAATGACTATAACTTTCTACTAACACCTTTTTTTCTCTCAAAATTTAAAAACTGTCGACAGAATGATGTAAAATTTGATTAGAAAAAAGAATAAATACAATACCTAGACGCTTTCATTTTTTTCCTAGGAGGGGCACACCAAAAATGTAACTTTTTTTCGCAAATTACAAAATGTTTTTTTTTCTTTACCAAATCATTCCCAGTGGGCTCACTATTAAAACCCGTAAATTTGGTTCGGGTCCTGTAAGTAGGAACAGAGATATACAACTTTGAATTTTCACCAGCCGCTACTGCTTATACACTCTCTTTGTTTCCCATCTAAGACCTAACCTGGAGTACTGTTCCCACATCTGGGGAGCGGCATCACCGTCGACACTTCACATCATTGATTCTATCCAAAAGAGAGCCATTCGACACATCCATGACCCAGTCCTCAAAAGAAAACTCTCGTCTCTCTCTTATCGCCGCACTGTTGGGAATTTATCCCTTTGCTACCGATAATTCCACGGATTTTGCTCTGAAGAACTAGCCGCTATAACTTGCCCTTTGACGGTTCCTCGCGGAATAACAAGAGGCGCGTTACGTATGCATCCCTTTACTGTCCAGCTACAAAAGCCTAGAACATCCCACTTCTCTGGCTTATTCATGTACCTAGGGTCTCCAGATTATGGAACAAATTGCCTGCAGATGTTTTCCCTTCCCCAGCCAACCGCCAATCGTTTAAGTGCCATGTAAATAGATTACATTTCCCTTCTCCCACAGTACATTAGTAGTTAGGCTTGAAATCCAAGGGGACTGTTTTAGATTAAAGAAAATCCCAGAAAAAATATTTTCATTATGGCTGCTTTTCTTTAAATCTTTAACCAATCTACGTACATGAAAATATGTGATGAATTGAAGTAAAGAATTAAAAAGAATATATAAATACAGCGTTTTATTATTAGGAGAAAATATGGTTTATGACATGTCTTTCTAGCTTTAAAGAATTTTTTTTAAGGGGTTATATTCAGTTCGGAGGCCTAAAAAAAGCGATTTTTCAAGAATTTTTCCTGAGAAGACGTTTAAATTTATTAATGTGAAAATGTGTACACATATTATGGTAACTTTTAACTGTATTTTAAGATTTTTGTATTTGTAAAAATAATAATTTTGAAAGCTGCTATAGCTGATTTCCAGGAGTTCCTCTCAAAAAAGGCATCTTGCGGTGACCACGATATATACGAGTATCTCTGGACTGGATCATCGAAAATGAAAAAACCAAACGGATTTCGTTAAAGTAATGTATAATCTTCTAATTAATCGAAGGAATACGCAAAATATTTTTTTTTGACAAAATGGCGGCTTCTCAGAAAAAAAATCGATTTTTGGCCAAAATTTTGGCCTTAAAGTGTTTATATATAAAAAAATATTTATCGGTGAGAAACAACCTTCGATTAATTACTAAAAAATATACTTAAGAAGCTTGTGTTAAAATTTGAGACAGATCGGTTCAGCCGTTTCCGAGGAATCTTGGTCACCGACTTTAAAAACACAGTTTTGAGAAAAACGCGTTTAAAGTTTCAAAAGCACGTTACATAGTGTGCGATCGCTCTGACACGTCTTTACAAATATGCGTGTAACTTCGAAAATAATCGCCGGATTGCCTTGAAATTTTCTGTGTGTGTACTGGAATATATGTACATTACGAAAATGAAATTAAAAAAAATCAATTTTTTTTTAAATTCTAACTGTATGTAACCCCTTAAATTATGTTAGACCAAGACACGATTTACTTAATTTAAGTAATTTTCTTTTGCGTGTATAGAAAAACTATCTCTTTAGTTTCGTAATATAATTTTTATTACCCTCAAAATTAACAGAAATCATGTTTAGCACCTAATAAGCTATTTTACTGGTATCCACTTGAAACTGTGCTGAAAGCCTGAACTTAAATTAGGATTTCGTTTTACAATCGAAGCGATTGCAAATCCTTTCCTTCAAGCGTGAAGTGTAGCTTATATAGTTGGTACTTTGGTTATTATTATTACTCAAGTTTCCAGCTTAAGCTTTTAATTAATTAAATAATTAATTAATTACAGCTTTAAACAATAATCTGAATAACGGCTTACAAATATTTTCTAAGGAAACAATTCATTTTCAAACAGCTATTTTTGCAAAATTACTTCTACAAGACTTTTAAATATAGCAGCTTAAAACTATAACTAATACGCATATTATAAAAAACGTAAGCACAGTAATAGTAAACCTTAGATGAAGAAAGATTGGCTGCCCAAAAATTAAATAACAATTTTTATACTCGTAGAAATTGCAAAACAATCTTGATCAAACTTTTGGTAATATAGTTCTGAGAAGATGAAATAAGACAAGCTTTGATAACATTAAACAAATAAAGAAAGAAGCACAAAGCAAATATAAGCAACGAAAATATAATAGAAAACAAATAAAAGGAGAGATAAAGAACAAGGAGGAAGTGAGAGAAGTAATTGAAAAAAGGCATTAAGTTAGAAGAGGCCAAACTGCTGATAGAAAACCTAATGACGAAGATAAGAAATAACACCAATGAAGTAAATGCAATCAGGACTTGCACTGGAACAGAAGAAAAGCTTTAGGATTGAATAAGTGTGTTTTATCTGAGGCAGCCCACGTAGACTTCAAGCATAAGTACTAACGTTACAAAGTACCGGGGGCGTCTGAGGAAAATGGAAATATGGTCTATTGACACGGGATTTAAAGGACTTAGGACTAGGTCTTATTTGGGAAACATAGAGAGTGTGTACGTTGGAAGGCGAGAAGTACTTCCTGGTTCGAAAGAAAAACCAAGCTTTTTTGCTGCTGAGACTGCTGGCTATTGAGGTAATGTGTTTGTGCCAGCTGTGATCATGTTCAAAACCGATACCAACAAATTGAACGTTTTATTGTTGTGTAGGGCTAGACCATTCATGTGAATGGGTTAAGTGTTGCCGGATTTTTTGCGTGACAGAGAGCAAGACTGGATTTTGGAGGCGTTGAACTGAACAAGGTTCTTGGCACCCCAGTCTAAGACTAATTAAAGATTTTGGGCAAGAGACAGGTGCATAGATCTGCTTCTATTATCCAGGTCTTGATTCGAGACTTGTCTGGAAATGTTGGAGTCAAGAGTACTATCGTCAGCATAACTGTAGATGGGGTTGGTAGTTGAAGAGAGCAGACCATTCATGTGAAGGAGATATAGAATTGGTGCCAGGACTGAACCTTAGGGTACGCCCGCACTGATAGGATGAAAGTTAGATGAGTAGCCGTCCACCACGACAGATATGTGCCGGTTCGAGAGAACGCTGACTATCTAGGTATATAGTTTGGTAGGAAGACCGTAAGAAGGTAGTTTGTTGAGGAGTGCGGCATGTCATACTTGGTCAAAGGCCTTGGAAATATCTAGAGCAATAATCTGGGATTCGCCACGGAATTCGACAGATTTGTTCCAATTATGTGTGAGAAAGATAAGGAGATCAGCAGTGGATCTTTGATAACGAAATCCGTATTGTCTGTCATGGATGATTTTTTCTCCACTTTCTCAATAGCTTTGCTGACAATAGAGAGAAGAGAGATAGGTCTATAGTTGGATGGAAGGGACTTGGAATCTTTCATCGAGACAGGCTGTACACAAGCAGACTTCCAGCTGTCTGGGAAGATACTTTTGTCATAAGAGATCTGGAAAAGACGAGTTAAGATGGGTGCAAGTTCTGGCCCGAGTTTTTTTAGAGCAATTGCTGGTATGCCATCCATACCAGAGGACTTTTTAGTTTCAACGGATAGAAGAGTTTTTTGAACATGTTTGACCTTCAGTATTATGTCGGACATTTTGTGGGGAACAGCCGTAGCGGTTGGAGAAATTAGCAGGAGAAATTGGCAGCGAATTGTTTGGCAAAAAAGCTTTCCCTTTAGAGGTGGAGATAATTTTGTTGTCAGAGGTCAGGGGAGGAAAACTACTTCTAAAAACGTTTTGACTAATATTTTTGGCAAATGTCCAGAAAACTTTGCTGCCGTTGGAACAGGAAAGCACTTTATCTTTTATGCGGTTGTTAAAAGCAGTTTTCGACTCTAAAATAGTTTCATTGTACTGATTTCTTGCCTCGGTAAAAATTTAATTGATTTTGAAAATACCTTTTGTGAGCATGAACTTTTTTGAGCCTGGCTTTATCACAGGCCTTGGAGATAGAGAGGAGAGATAGAAAAGCTTTAGAATTGAATAAGTAATATATTATCAGAGGAGACAGGGATGATATAATGACATTTTAAATTCCAGATATTAGATGTTTCTAGTAGTGAACACGCCACTGTCGAGTATATACTTGCTGGAAACATTAACCCTCTATTTATGGAAACTGGATCCTAATATAACTGAGGTACTACTTAATCGATTCTCTTTAAACCTGGTGCTGCGGACACGGCTTATAAATAATTTCGATTGGCATTTACGTGATAACAAAATTCACTGTCGGAGCAAAACATATGTATGTCCTCTGTTGACTATATTGATTCGAACATTTTAATAATCCTCTAAAATTGTCACAATTTAATTAATATGTTACTGCCAATTAAGCTTCTATTTACATCAACTTTATTAATAAAATGCAAATACGGTACTGATTTAAATTCTAAATACGCAGGTAAATAACTAAATATAATTTCGTTAAAATGTCAATTCCTGTGGCGCACCCAGGTGGGGGGACTGTATATTCTAAAACATAAGCTTTACACTTTTAGTTCAAGATTTCGTAATGTCGAATTAAATAACGAAAAACTTACTCTAAGATACATTTTCTTTTTTCCTTTTGCTTAAGTGCTTTCCATCAAGAGCCCTGTTTCCTTTTTGTACCTGTATCTTGACGTATATATAGTTTGTAAGCGTAATAACCAATTATAAGTTTATTGTCCAAAGATTACATAGCAAAAAAATAAAATTAAGCTTTATGCTTTGGGATGAATACATATCAATGCATTTATCGAAATGACCAGACACATCTCATTAAATCTAACCTACGCAACTTATAACCTCATTATTGTTAATCGAAAATTGCATTAGGTGCTCCCGGAGGTTTCTATGCATGGAGATAACGCTGAGATATACTCGTAACTAGATTATATTCTACTTAGTTATAATATTAAATTTTAATTAATCCCACCTTTCTTCGGTTATAGTAATGAAACCACTCGTATGTGAAGTGAAAGTAATATAATTCATTAGACTTATTAAATATGTAAAGGCGTTGAACTAATTGAGTTTCTATCTTTGGGAAATTATAAACTTTTTTACAAGGATTTAGAAAATTTCGCACTAGCAAATATAAAGAAAGTAGTAATTTTTTTTATTCAGTTTACATCTGCCCAAAAGTGAATGGATAGACAACATATTGTAATGCCAGGTTTCTTGGGTCAAATAAGACCAGTAATACAATTTTTCTTATTATCCAGGCTTGTTGAAACCACTAATTTTATTTTTTACAGTCCAATCCAGCACTGTTCAAGTTGTAAAACTGAGTAGCTTCACTTTTATTCCTATTATCTAATAAAATTGTAAATGTCAAAACAAATTGGTAGAGCTCACAAATTAGAAAACAGTTCACTGCCACAACTTTTGTTTACGGCCGAACTTGGGTCTTGCTCTTTACCACCTTAATAAATTTACTAACAGGGAAATTTCGTTGTTGTGCTGTTAAACTAGGCAGTTGGTGTAAGAATTTCTTGTTGTCCTGGGGTATTCTCCGATTAACGATTTGATTGTCTACGAATTCGTAGAATATTTTGCCATTGACCTTCAGCCTTTTGATTTATTTCATACATTGTTCGTGTGTAGAACAAAGGAAGAAGAGAATACAAAATGTTTATTTCGACCTGTCAAAAACATTAGACACAAAATACTACGCCTTGACAACTGTCTAAGCCCTGGATAAAAGGAACTACGACACTTGCTACGGAAAAAAACGACGTTGCCACTCTCACTTTAAATTTCGTCACCATTTTTTCTGTTACTGATCCCTGAAATCGTACCTTGGCCTTTTTATTTTGCAATACATATTGTTTCTGTTAATTCTCCTAATTTTTTTGGTACTCTTAATATTCTCAGCTCTTCCATTATTTTTTGTCTATTTATTAAGTCAAACGCGCTTCTGAAATCTATAAAAACTATGTGTATCTCTCTATTGTGTTCCCATGTTTTCTGAATAATTTGGTCTATTGTGTGAATTGCGTGGATTGTTAAACGTTCTGGTCTAAATCCGTTTCGGTAGCCTCCAAATATGCTTTCCGCGTGTAATTTCAATTTTCTGTTTACTAAGTTGGCTAGTATTTCATATGTGATATTGAGAAGAGTTATGGCTCTATAGCTCTTCCAATTTTCTGTATCTCCTTTTTATGTATTGGTGTAATTACGCCAATGTTCCACTCGTCCAGGATCTTATTTTGTTTCCAAATTTGAATGATTAGCTGGTAAATTTGTTTTTTCAGTTCTTCGCCTCCGTATTTCAAGAGCTCGTCTTCTATTCTATCTTCTCAAGGGGCTTTGCCATTGCGTAATATTTTTATTTCTTCTTCTACTTCATTTTCTGTTGAACATTTTATTTCGTCCTCTTCTTCTTTAGTTATTTCATCATTTTCGTTTTTTATGTTTTTGTTTTTTCCTTCTTCATATAACATATTTCCACAATGTTCTTTCCATATCTTTTCAATTTTCTGAGGGTCAGTTTGTGCCTTTCCATTTTGATTTTTGTTTTTACTTTTGCTGTGTTAGTTTAGTTTAGTATTTTATCTTTTTATAAAATTGTCTCTGATTTTGTTTATGTCCTTCTTAATCTATCTCTTCTAGTTTCTTATTTAGCTGTTCGTCTTTTTTCTTTTATGTATCGCATTTGTTTTGTTTCTTTATGTTTCATATTGCCTTCTATATAACTCATCCCTTTCATTTATCCATTTGGTTCTTGCGAGATTTTTTTGTTTTCGGGCATCTTCACATTCTTCGTCGCACCATTTTTTTATTTATTTCCCTGCTTAGCTCCTCTGCAGCTGTTTTTACAACATTATTCTTTAGTTTTCTCCATTGCTCTTCTGTATCGTTGGTGTTGTTATTTTTGCCCTGTGTATTACTTCCGTATTTGTCCTCATACTTTTTCCTTATCTGTCTAGCTTTTTATTTACCTCCCATTTTTTGTTTTTCTTACTGTGGTAGTATTTAGTTGTCTTCATGTTTCAATGTTGCGATTACCAGGTAGTGGCCCGTTTCGGCTTGTGCACCTCTGTATGTCCAAGTGTCCATTCTTTCTAGTCCAATCTTTTTTGTGGCTAATATATGATCTATTTGGTTATCTATATTTCGTGCTGGGTGTCTCCAAGTAACTCTGTGTTTTCTGAGGTGCTCAATTTTCTTTGACACAAAAGTCATGTTTAACGTTTCCGCTAACTAGCAGAATCTTTGGCCGTTATTATTTGTTACATCGTGGATAGACTTCCTGCAAATATCGTTCTCCTCCTACCTGAGTGTCAGCATCTCCCAGCAATACTATTTCATTTTTTGTTGGTATTTCTTCACATGCTTTATTTAAGCTATCATAAAATTTCTCTTCTGTTAGTGCGTTTATATTGATTAATGCCGTTTTCTTTTATTTTTAATCCCAAGATTGCTGTTCTCCCATTTACGGGTAGAAATTGTGTTATGATATTTTCTAACTTCCTTTTTACATAGAATCCCACTCCATTGCTTCCCCTCTCTTCTTCTCCACTATACAGAAATAGATCTTTTATCAATCCTCCTGATTTATCCCATCTTGTTTCCTGCACTGCCATAAAATCATAGAATATGGTATTTACGATTGTGGCTATTAGCCTAAGTAAGTTCAAGCATTGCAGAAATCAAAAAGGAAATCTCAGTTCAATTTTAAGAATCGTTTAAATTGATGTACTGTCACATATCGATCGCTGAAAAAATAATTCAGATGTCAAATTTATAATCTTTACTTATCGTCAGTCACTTTGCCTGAGCAAGCTGTAATTCCCTATTTTTTTGGGTACGTTAGTATTAAAATATCTCCAAATTTTTGAATTTATTTGGGGAATGGCCCTTGTAACCTTTTTAGGGTAAATTTTATACCCCACATGAACAGCTGTAAATCAGCTAGTCTATCTGTTCGTAGACAGACCGAAGCAACACTAAGTGACTAATGATGTCACAAGCATCTTTAATTAATTTACCACACCGATGTTGATAACGGAGATAAGTCCAACCTGTCACCTAATACTTAGGTCTTAGGTGACCAGGCTAACTTTGTTTTTATACCATTATTTTTATCTCCTCGAACTTCATAAATTAAATTTCGACGTTTTAACAATTGGGTTGGGTTTTTGGGGTCAGATTAACATTCCTTTATCCTTTATCTTTAAAATCCTTTAAAATATGTCTACCTTTGCGGTTAGGAGTGGGCGATATTACCGCTTTAGTTTAACCTTGTTTTAAATAAATAAATAACCGGTTAAAAATTATTGCCATTATTATTTTATATTACACAGTACTGCTAAATATCGAAAAAATTTGCTTCCCTGTGTAGGATTTTCTTTTATCTGAGACAGCCCACGTAAACTTCAAGCCTTAGTACTAATGTACCCTGGGCATCTGAAGAGTAGGGAAATGTAATCTATTGACACGGGATTTACAGGATTGGAGGTTGGGAGGGGAAGGGAAAGCAGGTAGGCAATTTGTTCCATAATCTGGAGACCCTAGGTATGAATGAGCGAGAGAAGTGGAATGTTCTAGGCTTTTGCAGCTGGACAGTAAAGGAGTGCATACGTAACGCGCCTCTTGTTATTCTGTTAGGAATAGTCAAGGGGGGAATTGTAGCGGCTAGTTCTTTAGAGCAAAATCCGTGGAAGTATCCATAGAAAAAGGATAAATCCCCAACAGCGCGGCGATGAGCGAAAGAAGGAAGTTTTCCTGTGAGAACTGATTCGTTGCAACTTTAAAAAATCCATTTTCCGGGTTTCTAAGACGAAAATCCGGGACAGAAGCGTGCCAGGCTGGACGCAATAATTTTTTTTTAAAAATGTATTGTCTTATTTTAAATTTAGAAAGTTGTAATGTGTTTGGGAAACTTTTTTTTGTAAAATTTAGCAAAATTTATTAAATACATAAGGTGTACCAGTAATTGACACTTTTAGGCCATAATTTAAAATCATTCCAGGTCATATTTCTTTAGTTAGAATACTTATGCTTAGAATACTGTAGCTTGGGTGTTAAACAATAGAATGTTAGGATTGGTTTCAAAAAAATACATACAAATTGTGAGTTTGAGGCACAAGTTAATGACACTCAACTTTTTTTGTATGTATCACTAAATTAACACAAAAGAAAATTTATTTTACAGGTGTAGATACAAACGTTTTAAGAAATATAAAGTATATAATTTTTTTTTAATGTAATACATGGTATGCTTCAGGACTATCAGTGTTTTTGGGGAAAAAACCTAGTTTATTCGGTCACCAAGATTATGAAGTTCCGGTTGGGGAAGTTTTTCTAGAACGTCTTCAAACTTTATGGTCGATATATATATATATATATATATATATATATATATATATATATATATATATATATATATATATATATATATATATATATATATATATCATTCTCAACCAGCTTAAAAGATGACTTTTCATTAACTGATTTGAGAGATACAACTTCTACGTCATTTTTTGAATATTTTTTTGTATTACGCAAAGATATCTATAAAAGTACGTTTGCCTTTTTCCACCCAATTTGCCAAAACAAAATCTCCGACTTGAACTATATCATATTTTAAACATGAGTTAAAGAATCTGGATAGAGGTAGATCGTCCTCATCTTGTTCTTTCTCTAAAGCAATGTCGACATCATCCATTCTATCTCCACTTTCTAGGCACTCTTCATTATTATCAGTTGAACTTTCAGAGTAACTTTTTGTATGGATATAATAATAAAGAATGAGTACCAATTCTATATTTTAACTCTATTACGAGTAATTTTATAATTATGTTTATGCTATTATGTAATTTTTATCTAGTATTGGTTTATTAGTAATATAAGTATATTAAAGTTGGTAAATGATTTCCAGGACAATTAGCGTCCCGCAAGGCCTTTTTGCGGGACGGGTATAAAATACCTTTAAATCCGGGACGTCCCGGAAAATCCAGGACAGTTGGCAACCCTAGTCGTTGATGACTCGAATGGCTCACTTTTGAGTACAATCAAGGATGTTAAGTGTCGAAGGTGATGCGGCTCCCCAGATGTGGGCGCAGCAATAAACACCGCACAAAATATAAAATACAAATTACAAATAACAAAAATTGTATTTTTGCTGTTACTTTTTTTACTTGCAAATAATTTCTTGCACCGTTAAAGCCATTGTTAACACAAGAGGTCTTGTGCACTTAAGGTATGACGAAATTAATAAATCTTCGAATACTCAAAGGACATATTACCTTCTTTGGAGCACTTCAAAAAAATTGATGGATGATCCAGTTTTTCCAAGAAACTAGCGGACAAAATAAAAATTGGAACGTAGCACAGCACGGATTTTTACATGTAGACAGAAGACACAGAACATATAATACCAAAAATATGTTATAATCATCGCTAAGGATATGTATCACATATACAAAAATTGAGAATTTACCGAAACTTATTATTTTTACAGGAAAATTAATTTATAATGTCAAGAAACTTTTTGTTTATTTGTGAATATTCAGTATGGTTCACTCACCGGAATGTTTTTGTTTAACATGAAACCTTAAATTACTAAAACTTACAAAACATTTATTACATTCCCTACATGACTAATTACCAGAACCAAATGGATTTCTAGTTATTGGTGCAATTACATCCAGTTTATATGAAACATAAATTATTTACGATAGAAACACTAGTGATTGCATAATGAAATGTAGGTACCTGGATATTTCCTTTTAACGTGAGCTCTCAAGTTAGAGGGTTTAGAGAAATCAAATTTATATTCCCCACAATGTGCCATTTTAGATTCTCATCCTCAACACTTCTTGTGGATGAACGACTCTCTAACCTAACAGTACTACTACATACACAATTGAAAGTATTTTACAAATGACACAAAACACCAAAGCAAAACAGTATTTTGGTAGGTTATGTAATATGTATGCACCAAATTTGACACAAAGCAAAACACGACCTAAAACGCATGCTCGCAGCTTTAAATCGAAAGATGGGTCGGATGCTGCGTTGCCCAGTTATTGTCAAAGTCATAATTACTGTAGGTTTTAATTTTTTATAGGCACAGTTACAATAATTATTATTATTAGTACCTAATTACCTAAATATCTTAAAATAAAATTAGGTAAGCTTATATTAAATATTTAAATGTATCGCGAATATTGTTCTAATAATAAATTAGTTAGATTTAAATTAGTGAGCCAGAATTGCGACAACCGGCGTGGAGGCGTTGACGGCCACGCGCGCCTCGAAAATTTTGTCTCTTTTTAACTTCCTAAAGTGCATATGTTTGTTTCTCTCTTAGCTTTAATGCATTTTATATAGGCCATATACACCTATGAGGTCAATTTAAAATACGGTCAGTCCGACGCAAACTTGGCTTGATTCTTTCTTGGGGACACGCATGGAACTTGTGACAAAGGTAAGAAGATCAGCTGTGGATCTTTGGTGACGAAATCCGCACTGTCTGTCATGAATGATTTTCTATAAAATTACAGAGGACATTCTTTAGCTTACTACTACTAGTTGAATTAACTATATTTGAGTCAGCAACTATAGAAAAGCATTATTCTTAAAGAATGAGTTCAAAGTGAACATTAAATCATCGTTTAAAAGAATATCAACACAGTAAATTTTAAAATAATTGGACTGTGTCAATTTACACAGAAAATAAGTACATAAGAGAGCTTAAAAACCATTAAAGGTGCTTATAGAAATTTGTTAAACTAGAATCGCGAAGTGACATGAAAAAAAATACGAACGAAAATAACAAGTTATAATTTACGTTGAATTTCTTTTAGGTTTCTAGAGAGTAAGATACGAACGTGTGTGGGTAGCAGGCGCCATTCGGCTATAGCAGGTGATAATAAACTGACCAAGGCACGTCGGCAAAGCAATCTTTCATATTTAGATATTTTTACAAATTAATAATGTTGCCTGGCTTATTTACATATTCAGTCGTGGCCACAAAGAAATAACAAGTAATTTGCTTGTGCCTCTCAAGGGCAAGCATATTAATAAAGTAAGCTGAACCAAGCCTTATCGAAAAAAATGTAAAATTCAGGAATTTTTTTAAGTACCAAGTGTACTGCTATATCCACAATTTCGTGTTCACATACAAACATCTGTATTCCGGATATTTATTAAATGTAAAGTATTTTTCAGGATATTTGGCTATCAACTGCAATAAAACTACCTGGTCCACTCCATTGTGTATACCCTAGAATTTCCAGTATTAGTCGACGGGGCCGCATTGTAATAATTTGTATTTTAAAAATAAAAAAAATATCTAATCTATCGGCTCTGTGGCAGGTAAGCACAAATAAAATTTACTTTACTTGTTGACAGACTCTTTTTCCCTATTATCGGTAACTATCTAGGTATTTCATGTCTTCGAAAATTGAGGCAAATAAATTAGTTTTTATTTCGCACGTGAAAACTTCAGTTGTATTATTTATGATTGTAGATATGTATTTACCCTACAGTACTTGCGTTATTTCAATAGAGTCTAAGCGCAAATATTCTACATAACTGAAAAAACCAGGCAACAGCTATTCTGAAAAAGTGGGTGGGGAACCATATCGTTTGTCCGGCTATAAATAACTTGGGAATACTATCCAAATTTGGTTCAAAACCAATGATTATTTTTATTGTGTGGAATAGTTTGCATCTGACTAGAAAAAAATTTGTCAATAAAATATTTATATGAAAAAAAATAGTAAATAAAATAAAACTGATCCAAATAATTTAAGGATATTGTGGTTTCCCGGAGAAAAAAAAGGTTCAGAAAAAAAGTTGGCATACGTTCATGTTCCCTCATGATTTCTAGAAATAAAACACATTTATTTCACATAAAAATGTTTAGTATGAAAATTTAACAATATGTTTTTCTAATATGTAACAGAACAGAAAATATTTTTGAAAATTGAAAATTAATTAATAGCCAGTAATTCCACCATTGTTATCTATAACCGCTTGGACTCATCGAGGCATATTATTTAGAACTAAGTGATTTATCTCATTTTAATCCATGGCATCTCATAAATCCGGAAGAACTTGCCTAGTGTCCTTATGTCACGAAGAAGCGGTTGACGACCAATTGCTGCTCTTCCAAGCATGTCCCAGAGATGTTCAATGCAGTTAACCCAATCAAAACTTTGTGAGCCTATGATGCAGTTAAGATCTGGAGAGAGTGCAGATAACGGCAAATGATCAATTTCATCCAATGCTAGCTATTCCAAAACTACCCTTGCTCTATGTGGGCGAGCGTTATCATGTAGGAATCTGAAATTGGGCTCCAAATTCCAACGGTAATTATTTACTATGTTCCAAACGATGTCTCGGGCATAAATTTCACCCGTCATTGTACGTTCACAAACATGCAAGTCCGTTTGGCCTCCGTAAAAAATTCCACCCCATACTATAGCACTGCCACCTCCGAATGGATGAACATATCGGTCATTAACTCGAGTTGGGCGGTCTCCAGATACGAACTGTACGTCTGTCATCAGTTCATCACGAAGACAAAAGCGGCTCCCATCTGTAAACATGCACTGAAAAAATCGTTTGGACTTTTTTTCACACAAAATTGTTGCAAAGTCTTTGTAGTGCAATTTACTCTAATTGGATTATTAGTAACAACAGTTTTTACACATTTTCATACACTTGTAGCAAATTTTGCTACAAATTGGTCTTGGACGTTTTTGAGAACAAATTGTTGGAAAAAGGTACACAATTGTAGTGAAATGTCCCACAATGTATTTTCAGTGTGTCTTCTATTCATCACGCCAATTTACCGGACGCCTTCTAGGCCTAAAGCAATGTAATCCTGCCTCATTTAAGACGTCCAGCTTCTTGAAGGCTCCATCCTAGCTCCTCTGACTATTAATCTGTCTTCCCTAGGTGTCAAACCCAAGACATGAAGTTCACAGAAACAAAATTCCACATTATTTATTTTTGCCGATATCTAAATTTTCTTTCGTACAATTTTCAACGCGTATATAAACATTAATTTTTCCGAAAAGAATATTAGGGAACACTAACGATTTTTTTTTTGCTTTCGGAATATTTTTTCTCATAGAAACCACATTATTTCGATCAGTTTATTTCTAAGGCACCCATTAGGCAGGAATTTTGAAAGTACTTCAAGAAGGCATGCTTCTATCTGGAATTTTGTTTTGTATAAGCCATTTTGTCATCAACTGAATTAACGATTACTTTAAAAGCAATAATGACGCAACTTCTGATCCAAAATTTGTATCTTGGAATTTATTGAACTTTAAACCTTAATTTTATAGCTACGATTAATTGTTTTGCTTTTAAAATATATACAGCATATAAACAAAACAAAAATAAAAAATAATAATAAAGCAAATGACTGCAATATCGTCCTAAATAAAGCAAATGCAGTTTCAATAGAAGTTCTTGTTATCTAAACGGAAATATGCAGCAATTTTTCATAATCAAACTTTTCGCAATCACCAATTCAACTGTGACCGGTTATAGAAATATAAATTGTTATAATGATAAAATTGCCATGAAATAACTGTTTCACTCGAAATAACGATGTTATTTCCACTCATTTTTTAACCCCAGATTTTTGCCAGTTGATCGTTATGAACAAACAAAAATATTTTGTTTACATTGTTTTTCTACCGATATGTTGTGGTTTTTTACGCTAAAAATTCAAAAATGTTTGATGATTTTAATTGTTTTGTTATCTGGTTTAACACACTCGAGAGCCGCGAAAAAACAAAGATACGTCAGTCTGACGGGTTGTGAGATAATTTCTGCTTTAGAGTATGAATGTTGTGCTAATGTAAATATGGAAAACATGGCTCAAAGTGCATGTAAGTTTTTTATCTTTGAAAAATATATTTAGATAATAATATAGATTTATTTAATGAACGGTGTTCAATTGCTTTCCTTTATCATATCTCCTACTCAAGAACGTAGTAGAATTATAAAAATTTTAGAAAACTGTGAAATAGTTAAAATATCATTATATCTAGTTGCCGATAATGTTTTTGCAACCAAAGATATGCTGAGTAAAAGTTTGCAGTAATATACCATACAGATATTTTTTATTACAAATCCAAATTATCTTTATAATTTTCTTTTACATTAGGCACTAGTGGACCTACTGTTTTATCTCATCAATGGGACAGCCCACGTATACTTCAAGCCTAAGTACTAAGGTATCGTTGGCATCTGAAGAGAAGGGAAATGTAATCTATTGACACGAGATTTAAAGGACTGAAAGTTGGGAGGGGAAGGGAAAACATTTGCAGGCAATTTGTTCCATAATCTGAAAACCCTAGGTATGAATGAGTAAGATAAGTGGGATGTTCTAGGCTTTTGTAGCTGGATAGTAAATGGGTGCATACGTAACACGTCTCGTGTTGTTCTGTTAGGAACCGTTAAGGGGGGAATTATAGCGGCTAGTTCTTCAGAGCAAAATCCGTGGAAGTATCGGTAGAAAAGGAATAAATACCCAACAACGCGGCGATGTGCAAGAGAAGGGAGCTTTCTTGTGAAGACTGGGTCATTTCTTTTGGATAGAATCCAGGATGTTAAGTATCGAAGGTGATGCCGCTCCCCAGATGGGGGATTAGGTGTTATTTGGGAAACATAGAGAGTATGTGAGTTGGAAGGGGAGAAGTATTTTCTGACACGAAAGAGAAAACCAAGCTTTTTAGCTGCTGATGTGGTTATTGAAGTAATATGTTTGTGCCAGCTGAGATGGAACACTAGGAACCAAAAATAAATATTTTGTTTCAGATTGTTTTAACGTAAAACTGGTACCCAACGAGCTTACTTTAAATCTGGACTTAAAAATGAATGGAGATACATTTTACAGTGGAAAAATAGGTAAGAGAATGATGTTTTCTAGTTCCCTATGCTGGCATACCCTGTCTAGGCAAATATAGTATAGAACCACTTAAAACAACTTACGTTGTTAACTTTTTAACGCGCGATTCAGCAGAACTCTTTTAATTAAGTACGAAGCGACTAAATTTATTACAACTGCTATATAACTGTGATAAGACTAACGTTCAACATCAGGAGCTGTGATATAATTAACTAGAGTAATATCTGAGAAGGAAATGTGACAATAAAAGACTAGTAATAAAGTGATAAAATGAACGATAAACGTTTTAATTAGCAGCCATAGCGTCGTCTTTAACCTCTTGCCTATTGCTTAAACAGAATAATAATTATTACTATTACTTTTCTATTCACCTCACATCTTTCAGTGCTTAATAATATTGTATCATGATTCAAATGATGAAAATGCCAATAAAATCTAGTCACTCATTACACTGATATTGCTATTACCGTTTTTAACCATAAATATTTTTATTTTCTGTATTTTTAAATATTTTTTCGTGTACAGATCTACAAAGGAAAAAATAAGTCAGTCAAATATGTATATTGTTTAATAAATTCACAACAGTACTTGTTGATTTATGCAAGATGTGTGATTTTACTCTAGAATTAAAAGCATATTAAGCCGTAACGAGGTAAGCGACGAGATAATAAAACTGCAATTAAGATCCATTAGTCCAACAGAAAAAAACGACTATGCCTGATATTAGTAAATAATAGAACCAATAGTACAAACCATTGTTGCAAATGACCCTATTTTAAACGTATTAAGTACTCTGTATTCAATGCTAATTACATGGGATTCATACAAATTTCACGAAAAAATCTGTATAAAAACATATAATTTTGGCACCTGTCAAAAGCCTTTATTTAAATTTACTACAATAAGCGTCTTTGTTTTTTTTTTTTAGATCCAAGTATAGCTCCAATATGTCCACCACCATCACCGCTATGTTTAGCTATAAATCATGTAAATTTAGGCAATAGAGAAGTTTGCACAAAGTTAACCATTGGTCCCATAACTTTACTAAAATTTCCATGTGTGGGTGTTCAAAATGGTCAAATAGTTGTATTAGCCAACAATTATGTAAGAAAATAAATTATATAACCGAAGATATGCCTTTTGTTTACTTGGATCAAATATCGAGCTGCTTGAGTGCCACGTAAAATATTTGTATTGTGTATGAACAGATAGAGAGACATGAAATCGTAGAACACCTAAAAGAAAATTTTAACACTATTATTTATAAAGTTTATAATTAATTAAAACAAAAAGGAAAAACTTGTTTTTTATTTCTCTCCAAATCGTCCTTTGTTGTCATTAGACGGAGGCTCTAGTGGTGAGGAAAGTTCCCCTCCATGGATCTTACATTTTTGAAAAATCTCATAGAATATACTGTGGCATCCCGTCGTAAAGTGTAATAGATTAAGATGGAGAACAATATAATATATGGATTTATTCTTACCCATGAAAAATTTTAGCAGAGGGGGTCTATGAACAAATATACAACAAATAGTCAAATAATATTATAAGTTACTTTTAAACATGGCGGTATGTTTATTTATCGATCTATTAAATTTATCGATCTATTAAAATCGTGATATATTATTATCGATACACATTATTGATTAATAACGCCCGGCTCTAATGAAAACAATGATTTTATTAACTGACTTTTAATGGTTTAATTTATGTAGTATTGCACCATGTTCTTAAAAGTCCTTTCAAAATTGTTTAATATTTAATGGGAAATAGGAAAAGATACACCGAAGTGGGTCAGAATTATTTCAATTTTATTTTTTAATTTAGTTTTAAACTGATTATTTCTCTACCTGGCCCAGACGAGAGTAAGAGTAAGGTCATCTACCTACAAATTTCCAGATCTAAGGTCTATAGATTGATATAAACAGCTGTGATGGACTGAAAAACACAGAAAGAAGTAAGTAAAATTCAATTTCTAAACAATACAAATATTTTGCTGTTCAGTATTAGAGAAATTAAAGTCAGGAAATAATTTTTTTTGTGAAAGCGGCTAGAATGGCTACTGTTTTCTACTGAATTATCATGGTTTGTTACTACGGGTGCTTCTACTTTAATTAAAATAAAAAGATAAAAATTAATTACTGTTATTAATTGCTGTAAATATTTTTTATTAAATAAAATCCAATGATTAAAAATAAAACAATGCAAATCCAACTGCATATATTGGGAAATTGCATTATTGTTTTTTATAACATTAAAATCTATAAAATTGAAACAAATTCAATTTAAATACCGTATAGGCAGGTTTATATAGTCATCGAAAACTAAAAGTTCAGTTTAGTGATTTTATTCTTTACGATATGAAATTGTGCTTATTTATTTTCTAATTTCAATGTTTGAGCAAAGCTCAATTGCTGACATGAGCAATTATCAGGATATATTAAAAGACATTGGTTTAACACGTTCGGATCAACAGAATCAAGATCCTAATTACAATCCTAATTCCAATCCAACTACAATCCGAAATTAAACCCCAACTACAACCCAAACTACAATGCCAACTACAATCCCAACTACAATCCCAACTACAATCCCAACTACAATCCCAACTACAATCCCAACTACAATCCCTACTACAATCCCAACTACGATCCCCACTACAATCCCAATCCCATAGGTATATTTTTTTTATTATTTTTAATATCATTTTTCTAAGCCCTTTTGGCAAACATTACCTCTTTATTTAAATCTATGACCAGATTCTTGAGGGAAAATGCCTAGATAAAATTTTTAACAAGCTTAATTAATGACCTAATTTAAACTAATTCTATATTCCTAGCATTCAAAGTTAGGGAGTTTACTTTTTTTTGTATAAAATTTCCTCTTTGGTAAATAAAAAATGGTAATCAATATCAACATCAGTGTCCCAGTCAAAATATTTGTTCCATCAGTATAAGTTTAAGTGTGGATATTTTTTTTTTCAGGCAATAGTGGTTTTGATTGGTCATTTCTCAACCCACTGAACTTACTAAGTTCTTTAAATCCACTGCCTCAAATTTACTGTGCTTCTGGAAGGGTGTAGAATTGGGTCTCCCCAGTTTTGGATTTCTTCCTAAAGGTAAGTACTGATTAGCGCGTCAAGTTTAACTCCGAATTTAGTGGTTATAGTTTTTAAAGTTCTAATTTGCGAAAAAACTTGGTTGCAATAATATCTGATAAAAGGTCCTAGTCAAAGTCCGCAACTTATTTAATTTCATGCACTATAAATGTCAAGAACACATTATATAACAAATTACATATAAAACTATTATTATCTGGGTAATCATTTAGAAAAATTTTGTTAAGAGTTTTGTACTTATTATTAATACTAAAATACCGATACTTCTATTAATTATCTATTAATATTTATAATTGCCGATGTTTTCTTTAGAAAATTTAAATATATAAATTATAATTAAATATTATTAAATATATATATATATATATATATATATATATATATATATATATATATATATATATATATATATATATATAGGGTGTTATGAAATTCACTGCATATATTGGTAAATTCTGATTTGAATTTAGATTGAGGAAAAATAGTCATAAATGGAGTTTCGCGATGATAAGCTAGGTATCGCCCTCAAAAAAAAATTTAATCACTGCCCACCACTGGAAATAAAACCACAAATATAATAAAATATAAAGAACAAAAGAACAGTGAGCTAGGTTGTTGTGTTGCCAGTCTTTTTAACAATATTTCTATGTAACAACTTTGAAGAAATAATATTTTTAATACATTATTTTTAAAGAAAGAACTCCTACCAACTCTTCCGAAATTCTCAATTTCAAAAATGTTAAAATAGTGCCTATAACACAAATTTAATAAAACTGTCTAGAGAAAAGCTGTTTAAACCAAAAAAAATACCCCAACTTCAACTAAATACCCAGAACTAATTTAAAATGCATCTCACTAAGCGACGATACGATATTTTCTTAATATTAAACGGCTTTAACTGTTGTTAATATTTTACAGCTTTAACTTTTTCTTTCACAAATTAAGAAATAAATAGCAAAAATAATGTAAACGGTATTATTAAACTGGTCAATATGGATCCATACCGAGCTGACGCTGACGCATAGTTCGACCTACTAGGAATAACTCTAGCGGACTGAATGGGGTCAACAACCCTTTAGCTTCAATATATTTTCCTAAAGCAGTCCCTACACGAACATTATTACTGTCAGTATTTCACACGACAGTAATACTGTCAGTATTATAAAAATATTAAAATTTTCGGATAATCTGCAATAATTTGCTTTATTTGATCATTCTATCATGATCAGTATTACTGAAAATATTTTTTAATACTGACAGTAATAATAATCGTGTAGGGTCTGCTTTAGAACTAGACGGTAGTTTTAAATAATAATGTACCTAGGTAGTTTCCAAGGGTACTAAACTAGTTTATTTTTGTTTTGCTGCCTAGAAACAAAGAAAATAAAAGGGTACGTATGTCTACAAAAATAATGCTCTTCGTCGATCCGTTGTAACTAATATTTTGCATATTTTTATTTAGTTTGTGCTTTGATTGGTGCTTTCTTAAATTAGTCTGATAGGGTTAAAAACTAAATTAAATTTACCCACTAATTATATATGTTGTATATATCTTATGTAACGTTTGGGGTGCAAGAAAGCGATTATGTAGATACCTACATCTCGACTTTAGAAAAAGTCATTTAGAGGATCTCTTCAAAAAAAATTGGTAGGGGGAATTGGAGAGGGAATAG
>OZ020198.1:7509620-7588805 GCA_963971165.1 Philopedon plagiatum | reverse complement strand
AATACACATCCCTTATATATATATATATATATATATATATATATATATATATATATATATATATATATGTATATATATATATATATATATATATATATATATATATATATATAAATGAAATAAAGATTACGGGGATTCGGCCAGAAAGTCTTTATTGTATTTTTCTTATAATGTGCCTAGCTTTCGAAATGTTTCATTTCTTCCTCAGGGCAATTATATTTAAATATAAAGACATCTAATTTTCGAAATTTTAGGAAAAAATTGTTGAAAATATTCTAATTGGAATTTTGACAATATTTTTGAAGTTGACAGTAAAATTCCAATTAGAATATTTTCAACAATTTTTTCCTAAAATTTCGAAAATTAGATGTCTTTATATTTAAATATAATTGCCCTGAGGAAGAAATGAAACATTTCGAAAGCTAGGCACATTATAAGAAAAATACAATAAAGACTTTCTGGCCGAATCCCCGTAATCTTTATTTCATTTAATTTATTACACGGCCGTTATTTGTACAACAAATATATATATATATATATATATATATATATATATATATATATATATATATATATATATATATATATATATATATATATATATATATATATATATATATATATATATATATATATATATATATATATATATATATATATATATGTATATATATATATATATATATATATATATATATATATATATGTATATATATATATATATATATATATATATATATATATATATATATATATATATATATATATATATATATATATATATATATATATATATATATATTGCTGTGGCTTGAAGATGGTCATTGTAATAATTAATTTTAAAAGTATTATAGCCGTTAATTGAACTCTACATTTTTATAGCACCAGAGTCAACCATTTCAAGAGGGTGGCCATTTTGAGCTTACCGTCATTTAGAAATTAAATGTGTTAGTTGAGTTATATGTTATTTTTTACAAGAATCTATTTAAAAATATACTTCCAAGATATACCTTACAACTCTGACTAATTTATATTTTTTCTTATTTTAGTTATTATTGAGATTGGCATTAGTTTAAGTCAAATCAGAATTTTTGCCAACGTTTATAAGGATGGTCAATTAAAGCATTCCATATCGCTAGGTGAGTATTTTCAAATTGATTGTAGAGATACGCGTTTTAAAGAAAATAGATACTTGGCGATTTAAATTTAGCCAAACAGCGTTGTCACAGCTGCAAGCAGCTGATTTTTAGTAGGCAAAAAGGGCTTTCTAGACGACAAAATTGGTAAAGATGCCACATTGAAATAACACTAAGCCAAAGACGAGACGAAAACAGTGCCCATAATAGCAGTTAGCAAACTGGTCGATGAGGGCGGAGTATTTCTAATTTGAATCGCCAATAACTGGTTAGAAATATCATCTACTTTTAATATAATAATTAAGACAAGTATTTATTTAATTTGTTAAAATAATAGATTAATATAGCTTTCTTCTTTTATTATTAGGTCTCACTGATATTAACTTATGCATACCCTTTACGGATATATGTTTGAAAATTACATATATTAAGTTACCATGGGGACCTATCTGTGCGGAATTTAGTGGAAAAACCTTGCCATGCTTCAAAATGGACGGACTGCTTCCAACGTTTTTCTATCCCAATCAATATCAAGTAGGAAACCAATATGGTGGACCAAATTTCGGATCACAGGGCTTTAATGGGCCAAATATGGGTGCACTAGGTTATAACACGCCAAATATGGGCTTTGGTAGTCCGAATATGGGAGGACTAGGAGCACCAAATTATGACGAATCGAATATGGGATCACTAAAACATGACGGATCGAATATGGGAGCACCAGTTTTTGGCGACTCAAATAGTGGTAGCAAAATGCCACCCAATCACGGAACTAGTGTGAGCAGCCAACCAGTTTACAGAGGGCTATTTCATGAGGACTTTGGCAGAAACAAAAGAAATTCATCATTGGAAATTCATGGTTAGACATCAGTTTTTTTATGTTGTTATATTAATAAAAATTCTGTAATGTTAAGTTGTTTTATCTCGTATTTAGTTAGTTTTTAATTAGTTAAATAATCCAAAGTAAAAACGATATCACACATTATATACAAAATGTTGCAATAAAATAGATGAAATAGATCTACTTCCTCCCGTAACGAAAAAAAAAATTATTCACAAAAGACATGTCTTATAAAATTTTAAATCGCAAATCAAATAACTTTACTACGAGTAAAAACTTCTCCTAATTAATATCTACCATATTTAAAAATATTTTTGATCGGCATCTAGACACCTTTTTTAAATTAAAAAAAGTTTTTTCGAGCGTCGAAAACTTTTTTCAATTTAAAAATTCTGGCCAAATGACAAGAATTTGAAAAATTGTTATTAATTAGGGACATGAAGTAAAAAATTGTTAGCAGTTTAGGAATTATTGACTGAATATCCTTAAAAAAGTTTTCCTCTTCCTGGATAATAATTGAGCTTCATATACAGGGTGTTACAAAAAGATGTTAAGAAATTTTAAGGGCAGATTCTACATCTAAAAATAAGAAAATAAGTTTAGATATCCTCAAACGATACAGGGTGATTACAATTTTATTTTTTTAAAGTTTCTTTTTAATTTCTCGAAAATGCGTTAAGATATTTACATGAATTTTGGTACACGCCAGTATGTAATCAAATGGAAACTTTACGTTCAAAAATTTATTTTCTAATGTACTTACATCAGTGGCGTGCGTGCTGGTAAGTTTGTATTTCTAGCGAAAAAAATTGCACGCCACTGATTTTTTGCAAAGCTGATATAGTTTTTTTATATCCCAATTAAGTCTGCGTAAAAAGTGTCTCTTGAGCTTTTTTGTTCTGACGCATTGTTTTCGAGATAAAAATTAATTTATTTATTACAATAAAAATAAATAATGAAAATGATTTTTTTTTTTAAACAATTTTTGTTCAGGAAACAGTGCTTATTGATTTAAGTTTATAGTAGATGCTGAAAATAGCTTCCCCGTGCTTCAATACATGCTCTAAATCGTCTTCGCATATTTCTCCTAACTCTTCGGAATACTTCAGGTGTGAAAATATTAAACACCTGTATCCTGAAAAAGAAACGTTTCTGATCCATGTTTATATAAACTTATTTTCATATATATACATATTAAATTTTTAACTGTAAATTATTCTTCTGTGAAAATTGAAGAACCAAATAATTTATTCTAATTTCTCTAATTGTATCGAAATTAAATTATGTTGATTCAATGCGTTTTGAAACCATGACTGTTGCAGGAGGAAAGACAAAATCAAACTCTGAAAATACATTTTACTATATGTCACTTACAAATAGAACAGCGCTATTTTGATTATCAATTTTCATATTATTTGTATCTACATTAATAATGTAGGATTTAACCATGTAGCAGTAAGGGGTACAACATATCACAATACTCGATTAACTTGTCACAAAGACCAGCTATTTTCAGTGCGGTTGTTCCTTTCTTATTTTTAAAATTGACGTTGTTACCACAGTAGCGTTGGCTTAATTTCTAATAAAAGGATCAAGTAGTAAAGACCACAAGTTTAAAAATATATTTCAAATACTCTGACGCACTAACCCTAATAAAGAATGTAATCTCCGTTATTCAAGCATGCCTTGACAATACTCACTAGGCAAAGACCTCGGTATGTGGTGAATGTGGCGACTTACTTAAGGCTTTAGTGTTAATACACGTTTTCCAGTAAGCTTTCGCCTTATAGCAGCCTAAGGAACCCCAGCCCAAAATAACGCTTTTTTAGAAAAAATTATGTTACTCGTCTTTTCCAAATCTCTTATGACAAGGGTATCTTCCCAGATAGCTGAAAGACTGTCCCGAAGAAAGGTTCCAAGTCCCTTTCATCCAATTATAGATCTATCTCTCTTCTGTCTGTTGTCAGCAAAGGTATGGAGAAAGCGATCAACTTGCAAATTCTAAAATATCTAGAAACACAAAATCATCCATGACAGACAGTACAAATTTCGTCACCAAAGATCCACAGCTGATCTACTTAGCTTCACACATTCACACATAACTGGAATAAGTCTCTCGAATTTCATGGCGAATCTCAGGTTGTTGCTCATGATATTTCCAAGGCCTTTGACCAAGTATGGCAGGCCGCATTCCTCAACAAACTACCTTCTTACGATCTTCCTACCAAACTATGTACCTGGATCGGAAGCTTTCTCTCTAATCCGCGCATATCTGTCGTAGTTGACGGTTACTCATATATCTTCCATCCTATCAATGCTGGCGTCCCCCAGGGTTCAGTCCTGGCACTAACCCTATTTCTTCTTTACATTAATGACCTGCTCTCTTCAACTATCAATCCCATTTACAGTTATGCTGGCGATAGTATTCTTCACTCCAATATTCATTTTGCCAGACAAGTCTCAAATCAAGAGCTAGTAGACGCAGATCTAGACTGGGGTGCCAAGAAGCTTGTTCAGTTCAACGCCTCCAAAATCCCTGTCACGCAGAAAATCTGGCAACGCTAACCCCACCCATATGAATGCCCAACCCTACAGAACAATGGAACGTTCGATCTTGTTGGCATCGCTTTTGAACATGATCTCAGCTGGCACAAACACATTACTTCAGTAGCCACATCGGAAGCTAAAACGCTTGGTTTTCTCTTTCGAGCCGGAAATACTTCTCTCCAATTTACCCACACTCTATATGTTTCCCAAATAAGACCCAACCTAGAGTACTGCTCCTACATCTGGGGAGCCGCATCACCTTCGACTCTTAACATCCTTGATTCTCACAAGTCACTGTCAAGAAAACTCCCTTGTCTCGCTCATCGCCGCGCTGCTGGGGATTTATCCCTTTTCTACCGGTACTTCCACGGATTTTGCTCTGAAGAAATAGCCAGTATGCATTTTTCCGTTTCCTATATGAATAGCGGCTACATGGAGCGCTAATGACATAGGATACGCAAAATAATAAAATATTTCATTTCCTATTCGATTAGCGCACATCTTGTTTTAGCTCATCTCAGCATTTTAACAAACCAATGATTGCTTCATGTTTTAGTGTTAAGTTGTCATCAACGTGTAGGTATGTTTTATATGATTTTCTGATTTAATTATAGAAATAATAATTTTAAAAATTACTAGAGATTATAAAATTATTCAGAACTGTGGCAATAATACAGATAAAAAACTTAGTTAAGGAGAAAAGTTCAGATTAGACTGTGATTACAATGAACAGTGCGATACTTTTTTTGAACAATATTCCACGGAAACGTGTACCCAGTGGATTGTTTTCAAAAAATAAACGAAATAACAAAGATTAGATTATCGCAAAGATTTTGTGTGCCAGCATAATAGAAAAAAGAAAAAAAAGAATAAATGAGACTACAAGGAATAGAAATAAAGATAGTCCAGCAAAAATAATTGTAAAAGTGAAGAATATTAACAGATCTACTAAATATAGGATCCATTGCTAAAGGAAAATTGAAAAGCCGTTATTAAAATAAGGAGTTTTTTACTATTATAATTTATAATTGTTTTGAAGTAAAAAGTTATCACGTTGTATAAACATGGTTTTTAAAAAAAATTAACCATTTGTAATTATAAAAATAAGCTTTTTATGTGGTTTTAAGTAAACTACCAAGGGCGTAGCCAAGGGAGGGCAGGGGGGGGGCACGTGCCCCCCCTGGCACGAGCAAAAAGCCAAGATTTACCAATGTGCCATTCAAATTTCCTGTACGTCTTATACCTAAATCAGCAGTCAGCTGCGGCGCCTGCCGGTCAGTGCTGTCGCAGCTGATTTTCAAAGCGTACTGAATGTAGGACAGAAGATTCAAAAATCGAAACGTTTAAGAATTTAAAACATTTAAAATAGCTTTCTCTGCAGTTTCAAATCATTGAGGGTGGTTAAATAAAACACTGTTTTTTTTTCAAAAATAAAAAATAGTATTAAATTATTAACATTATATAAAAAGTTTTAATTTATACCAATAGACAGGTACAATCGGTACTTGTATACTACTTAATTACAAATTTTAAAAAATCAGTAGTTTTATGTATTACCATCAGTTTATTTCCTCAGATTTTTTTGTCAATCGACCAATTCAACAGCAGCCTCCAATGAAAAACAAGTATTGTTTTTTAATATTTGTTTACAGTACCCCATCGTAGTTATATTCAGGCAATTTATATTTTCTTTAACGACACAAAGTACAAGAAAGAGTAGTACTCGTATCACACTAATTTCATCAATCGAAAAGCCACTAAACTTAATTCATAATATATTTTCAGTCACAATAATTTTTCAATATTTTTTGTGCTTATTTGGTTTTAGTTTCGTTTTGAAAGTTCGTACTAAAATTAGTGGTTTTTCCAAGATCAGTACTGACGTACTGAATTTGGCCACTTTGTACTGAATTCAGTACAATTGTACCGAAATGGCAGCACTGCTGCATGTGGCGCAAACGTGTGAAGTGGTAAGAAAGCTTTTGCTGTTAATTAATAATAATAATAATAATAAATACATTTATTTGTGCCAAAGAAAAATAAAAGTACAATAATAAAGAATTGTAATAACAAGTACAATAGCAATAACTGTAATAGCCAAAGGAATTAAAAATTACGGGAACATACTAGTTGGCACAAATGGGTAGAAATTTTGATTAAAATTAATCATTCTTCCAATCCTACCCCACGCAAATATTTTTTAAGTTTACATTTAAAATTTATATAACTTAATTAAAGGTGGCTGCCGTGCGCTGTTCCTGTTCACTCTGTTTGTGTTCACGCAGATCTCAGATATAAAATAATTATCAAATTGTAATATAATTTTTCTTACAAAATTGGCCTAACAATATCTTATACTATACCTGCACCATAATCGACAATTTTAGCATAATTTCAAATTTTTTAAATTTATTTCAATTTATTTTAAATAAAACCGCAAACTTTTACCGGCTTATTATGAAAACAATTTATTGTTTTTTTTGCAAAATAATTTGTTTTCATAAAATGTTTCGCAAAAATAAAATGTAGATAAATTTTATACATTCTTTTTGTTAAGCGATGTTCTGTTTTAGCAGGTATTCATTATTTTCTTTTTTAACTGATTCGAGTTTCTAATTTGCAATAATAATACGTATGTACTATATACTATACATTATCTATGAATATATATTTTTTTAAATAATGTTTTTTTTATATTTCTTTACAAAAAAACTGAAAAAACTAGACTACGTACTACTACGTTGCGTCCTTGGGGTCCAGAAAATCTGCCCTCCCGGTCACCTAATTCTGCCCCCCCCCTGCTCAAAATCCTGGCTACGCCCTTGTAAACTACTGTTCATAATAACTGCAATTTTCAAATTTTTTGTTAAAATCCAACTTTTTATTTCAAAACTATTAATAGTATAAAACTCTTTACTTCAATATCGGCGTTCTAACTTTCCTTTAGCAATGGATCTCTATATTTAGTAAATCTGTTAATTTTCTTCACTTTTACTGGATTTTTGTTGGACAATTCTTATTTCTGTTCCTTGTAGTCTCATTTTTTTTCTATTATGCTGGCACAGAAAATCTTTGCGATAATCTAATCTTTGTAATTTCCTATATATTTTTTAAAAAGCAATGCACAGTGTATAAGTTTCCGTATAAAATTGTTCCATGAAAGTATAGCACAGCATTGTAATCATAGTTATCACGGTCTAGTGAGTTTTTTATCGGTTTTATTGTCACATTTCTGAATAATTTTATGATCTCCATTACATTTTAAAACTATTGTTTCCATAATTAAATCAGAAAATCCCATAAAGCATACCTACACGTTGATGTCAAAGATTGACACTAAGTTTTGTTAAAATGCTGAGCTGCGCTAAAACAAGATGTGCGCTAATCGCATAGGAATCGAAATATTTTATTATCCTATGTTATTACCTCACCATGTAGCGCTATTCAGATGCAGGTATTATTCCCCCATTGACTGTTCCTAACAGAATACCAAGAGGCGCGTTACGTATGCATTCCTTTACTGTCCAGCTACAAAAGCCTAGAATAGACCACTTCTCTCGCTCATTTATACCTAGGGTCTCCAGATTATCGAACAAATTACCTGCGGATGTTTTCCCTTCCCGTCCCAACCTCCAATCCGTTAAATCCCGTGTCAATAGACTACATTTCCCTTATCTTCAGACGCCCACGGTACGTTAGTACTTAGGATTGAAGTCTACGTGGGATGTCTTAAATAAAAAAAACGTTGCTTGGGTTTGCTTGTGGGGTTTACAGTACTACTCACATTACAAAACTAACGATTATCAACACGGCTGTAACTAGACTGACTCTTTACTGTTACTGCATATCAGCTTTCTCCACCCATTATTTATTTTAAAGGGTTTAGTTCAATCCCTCATGAACCTTCCAAGAACTGGAGCCAACGCTCTTGTGCTAATGACTGTACTGCGCCTAAAAGATACAGTTCTTGCAGCTTAACCGGACATGTTATCGTGACAAACAAACAGGCAGACATACACCTAGATTATCAGAATATCCGATATCTGTTTTTACCACCTCAATTACGAAAATCTGATAGCTGATCAAGAGAAAAAAAAGATTAATAAATGAATGCGCCTATAATAAATATTGCGTACTTAAATTACAATACAACTGAAGCATTTTTATCTTTTTGTTAAGAAGTACAATTAAAATTTATATAAATAAATGTAAATTAATAGTGTCATTTTGTCAGTGGTATCTTCAAAGGCAAGATGAAGAGTATCGTCTTTTTAACTATACTAGCACCTCTGGTGCTCTGCCGGAGTCCGTACAAAGAAAATACAGGTATGTGTTACAATTTCAACCTAATAAAATAAGAATACTATTCTAGATAAAGATATTTGTTTGTACTTAGAGCACTTATTGATTTTTGATCGATTGTATTTGTAAATATTTCATTGGAGTAGCTAGGATTAGTGGACTTATTAATTTATTAGCAAAAAAAAATTAACAAATGAAGTAAACAACACGTTTTATTAATTATTCTTTTATCTAATTAATTTGGAAGTCCCTGTAAACCGAACACTATTCAAATTAATATTAAATCATTTTTTGAGTTCAACTATTTATATTAAACCTAGTTTTTAACCCTCACGAGTTATTATTTCTATTTAAAAATTAATATAAAAAATAGCGCAGCATACTTTCGTTAATACACTCATTTTCAAAAGCCTTGCACCACTTTGTAATTCCATCTAGAAGTAACTAACTGCATTTTAAATTTTTAAAAAATACATATTATCACTATTAGGTATTTGACAGCATTTTAGAGTATGTTAACATTTATCTAATTAGATGTTATAAGGGCAAAAAGAAAAAAGATCCAAAAATTTTATTGCCAAGTAACTATATTTGTAAAAAAAATCAGATATCTCACACTCTACTATTTTCAGTACCTTGTATTGCCATCCCTGCTTTGTAGCAAGACATGAATACGTCTGTGGTTGCCTCGTATGAGGTTACTTAGGTATTCTTGAGGAATGTTATTTCATTCCTCAACGGCGGCTACAATAAGCTCCTGAACGTTCATAGGAGTGTTCAAACGGCGACGAATCGATCTGGACATCTGGTAATCTGGTAATCCCAGACATGCTCGATGGGATTCATGTCCGGAGAAAGAGGTGGCCACTCTATTCTGTCAATTTCACTCTCTCGAAGAAACTCTTGGACGGCTTGGCTTCGATGTGGACGAGCATTATCGTCCATAAATATGAAATGGTACCTTTTCTCTGGTAAAAGCAAGTGGCTGTTGTGCGCCCCGTTCTCTCCAGACTCGACACCGACGGTCGTCACTGACCAATTCAATCCTTGTTCCATCCGAGAACAGAACATTTGACCATTGAGGCAAAAGCCAGTTTTGGTAACCACGAGCCCATTCTAACAGCGACAGTCTATGTCTAGGCAACAACCTGGGTGTTCGTGAAGGTCTTCTAGAAAGCAAACGCGAGGCAATAACACGTCTTCTGAAGGTGGCATAAAAACCGACTTGGTGTCTTTTGCGGTGTTTTTTTCATTTTTTGTAACAAAAACATCAACAGGTCTATATCTATATTTTGCTGAAATTCAGTACAAATAAATATTTTCAGGTTTTACATGGTGGTGTAAGACTTTTTTGAAACTGAATGTACTACAACTGTTAAAATGTATATTTTAAATTTATTTGAGCATTATTTTCAGATTTTCCCAATATAGAAACGTAAAAACAACCTTAAAAACACAAAAATCTAGGAGATTTAATGTTTTTTTCTTTCCAAACTAATACATAAACATTACTTTCCTCGACTTGGTCCCTATACCATTCCTTTAAAAAAATAAAGCTTTCCATTCCATTTGTTTTCTCAACTGTTATACGATTTGCATGTTTTTATATTGCTGTACCGAAGTTAAGAAGTAAACATCGGATTTGATACGTATATGTTTGTATATATAAATTTCCACTGTATTGTTTACACTTCAGGTCATCGTTTTCTAAAAACGCTACCTTTTGTGTTTCCTAAAAAAAACCTTACCTACCTTTTGTAGTAGAATTAATAAATGTTCGTCCTTTTTAGAACTGAAAATCGAACATATAAAAGAAATTTACGAACTTAAGGCCCTTACTGAAAAACACGAAAGACTAGGACAGCTTTACGATAATCCTCTAAAACCGTTAGTAGTAGTAGACTCAGAGGACGTCTCATTTTATGTTTACAATCAGGAAGATAAAACAGGAGATCATGTCCTGCTGGAAGACGCAGGAGATATAACGTCACACAGTACATTTAAGACAAATTTAAAGACAGTATTTGTCATTCACGGGTGGCATAATGATTATCTTTCACCAATTGACAAACTAATAGAAGCAGCTTTGATGGGCTTTGAAGATATTAATATCATTGCTGTTTGTTGGGACGACTTGGCACAATCCTTATACTCAATAGCTTATGCTGCTGTACCTTCTGTAGGAAAGGAAGTAGGAGACTTTATTACCAAGGTGTCAGAAAGTTATAACTATCCTTTAGACAATGTTGTGATGATAGGACATAGTCTGGGAGCTCATATTGCAGGATTCGCAGGTAAATATATACGAGTATTGTTGTTTTAGAGAAGAAAGATTAAGTATCATTGAAAGACATTTATCCCAGAACTTGAGTAGAACTCAAAATCACTTTATATACCCCACTGGCAAAGCAAAGAGTTTTTAATACTACATCAATTTTAGGTAAAGAAACCCAAGGCCAACTTTCTGCAATCATCGGTTTGGACCCAGCAGGACCTCTATATTTCTCCTTTGACAAAGATGGTCGACTGTGTGAAGACGATGCCAAATACGTCTTGGCAGTTCATACTTGTGCCAAATTATTGGGCGTCAACTACCAACTGGGTAACTCAGACTTTTGGCCAAATGGCGGATTTGGACAGCCTGGATGTGGAGAAGATTTGCTTGGAACATGTGCACATTCAAGAGCTTACCAGTATTATGCAGAATCAGCCCCAGGTAGCAACTTTATTGCTAAACAATGCGATAGCTATGATCATTATCAGAATGCACAATGCCAGGAAAATCCCAAAGCTGCTATGGGTGGGCCTAATGTAAACAACACGTAAGTTTTTTTACCACTAGAACTAAGGGTCTCCGGTGGCCGACTTGGTACCCAGTTTTGCAACCAAGAGGCGCGGGTTCGAATCCCGCTTCGACCGTGGATATTTTGTGATTGTTGTTGGAAGGTGGTAGAGGAATTCTTCCTCGACCGAGGTGGTACCACACCACACATCCTCTTAAAGGTCTGGTGAAATCCCTACGGATGTTTCCAGCGCTGGATGTGTGAGTCGATTCCCCAGTACACGGTACCATAGTACTTAGACTTCGGTCTTCGTGGGCTGTCAGAAGATAAAAAAAATTTTAAAAATAAGAAAAGCTAAGCCACAATTTAAACAAAAAATGATTAAGTACAATATTATTTTTCAGGATTTTTGGAAACTTCTATTTGAACACAAAGGATCAGTCCCCATATGCAGAAGGAGATACGGACTTGTAAGAAATATGTTATACATATTTCTAACGGTTTGGTGCCATATTATTGTAAATATTTAAAAAATAATATATTTTTTTATAAACGCTTATGTTCGTTTGAATTAAACTGCTAATTTTATCTTAGAAGAAGTTAGAAGTAATGCATAATTTTACAATAAAATTATCTTTACCGACGAAGCTCATTTACACCTCAGAGGTTATGTGACCAAGCAAAATTGTAGGATTTGGGAAAATGAAAATTCTCGTCTGTTTAAGAAAAAAAATGGTTTTATTTAAAAAATAAGTTTCGAAGTACCCATGGGACTTCCTTCATAAATTTTAGGCCAAGTGTAGAAATAACTGCTTAACACATTTTTTATTCGACATAATATAATCAATAATATGATGCTTAAAGAAAAGACATATTGTGTACTCGTGACAATAAAAAAGTTATTTGAAAGTTTTTCCACATAAGTTAGAACAGAAAATTAGTTTTCTTTGCTTTTCGAAAAAAAAACCGAAAGTTAGAAAGTAATACCTACTTAGTATATTGTCAATAAGTAGGCACGCAGATAGCATTTGTGACGTAGGCAATAATCAATCATGACAATAATTCTTAAAAGAACAAACACTTAAGATTTTAAACAAATGAGGTAACCAAATAATACGTTTTTGACAAATAATTTCATTTTTATTAATGTACATAGGTGAAAACGTATGATATTGATAAGGGAAACTTATCCACACAGGTTTCTATTAGATAGATATAGATTACTATACGAGGGTAGGACGAACAGTTGCTGGCCCAAGCAAACCAAGTTAATTTAACAACTCTTAACAACACTTTGAAAAATCGATGGATATTTTTTTTCTTACACTACGATTGACAATGCCTTCCAGTGCCGGATTTAAGAAATTTCGAAGGGGGGTAATAAAATTTTCCACTTTGCATTGGGTAATATGTAATGCGTTTTGCATAGTCTTAATGGTGTAAGGAATCCACGTCATATCATGAAATGCAGAAGCAGCCCTACTCGAAAAGACTTCCTCGACCATGTTTAACTATAGCTTTAGCGTACTTCAAATTAATCCTGCATGCTTTTCAGATTGGCGTTGTTTCAGTGATCTAGCGTTCAGACTAAAAGCGGTGTGTTGATAGATATCTACAGTGTTGAATCGAGGTACCTCTCCGGGGGGTGCTGAGCCCCCCTTCTTCATTTAATTTTAGACTGGGGTGCCAAGAGCCTTATTCAGTTCAACACCTCCAAAACACAGTCTTGCTCAGTATTACGCAAAAAATTCGACAACACTTACCCCATCCATGTGAATGGCCAAGCCCTACAGCACAATGAAGCGTTCGATCTCAGCTAGCACAAACACATTACTTCAATAGCCATGTCAGCAGCTAAAAGTCCGGCAACTTTTTACATATTTACATCTGCATGTAAAATTGTTTAATTATCTTCACGACTCTGAGATATTCTTCAAATAAGAATCTTTAATGTTTTTAAGATTAATCTGTGTAATTCTTTTCGTCTGGTTCTCCAAAACTTTTTTAATTTGAAAAAGTAAAGCCTGATTGTGGAGACAAAAAAGTTAATATCAAGACTTATTAATGTCTCGTATGTCTCATAAAATTCCGAGTTATGAAAATATATAACATTTTTTAAGAGTTATTTGTCTTAAGAATTTATCATACGTATGAGGTCATAAAACCGCCCCAAATAATTTTTTTTTTATAAAAGTAGCAGGAGCTTCAGAAATGGAAAATTGGGTAGCGTGGCAATAACGCCTAAAAAGTCTCTAGCAAGATAAAAAATTTGAACAACAGGCTCTTTAATCATCCATCAGCTTAAAATAGAATAAATCCTAAGTGGATAAAGATAATACCAATCTGATCGTATTGCTACAACAAAGTCCCTTTTCACCGTGTTTTATTTAGTAATCAAGTTTTTTTTAATTCTCGCATTATGTTTAATCTTATCACAAACTACTATTAACAAAAGAGTGATTTGTTATAAATACAAAATTAAAAATCATACCTACAGTTGTTTAAACCGTTTTATGTTTAAAAGAGCTCAAACATGAAGGTAGCTGTCTTATTTGCTGTCATCGTTGCTGGGTGTTTTGCTAGCCCAGGTAAAATCTTCATTTTATTTCTAAATATTTTTGACAAATAACATTTTACACTGCAAATGCACATAAAACCTATTCATTTAAACAAAATACTAAATGCAAATCTTTGCGATTTTATCCAACAAGAACAAATATATCGTACACACCTTCAAAAGTACAGAATAGAACCAAACCCTAAGATTAATTAAAGGTAAACTTATCATCAATGTAGGTACATATATACTTCAACAACAAAGACGTAAACCTTTGGAAGGAATAGCACGTTTGTAGTTCAGTAGGTAACTCATTATACTCCAACAGTTCTTTATAAAACAAAGAGCTTATTGTTTTCCTAAGATTTATTTGAACCTGTACAAAGCAGAGCTTTTATCACACAAAACTATTTTAAGTTGTGGGAATAAGGTCATAAGATATAAGTTAGTTATTTATTCGTTTAACCAAGAAATACTTTCTATAAGTTTTAGTTCTCAACGTTCATTAAACGAAAGAATTATCCCTGCCAAAACAATTACCATTTTACCTTTATTTGGCTCTAATACGATTGATCTGTCAAAGAGCTAGAACATTCGTCCCATAGTAACACTATTTCTCACAAACTACCTTTTAGGCATCGTACTTAATGAGTCAGAAATAACTGAAGAATATAGGGACACCACCAACTATATTTTGTTCCAAAGAGAAGACGGTCTGTACGAAGTAGAAGATCTTCACGATCCCAACGCAGAGCCCCCCAGACTTTTTGCTACTGAAGATGATGTCACTTTCTACTTTTTCACTCCTCAGAATAGACAAACAGGTAAGCTACACTCCTCAAAACCGACGAAAAGGTAAGTTGCAACTATTTTAGAAAACATTTATATATATTTCATTGTGGCTAAATATCAAACTAAAGTGACAATTTTATCAATCAGGTGTTCAAATTAAAGAGAGTCAACTTCGTGACATTGTCAGACTGACTGGTTTCGATATCACAAAGGAAACATTGGTCATTATCCACGGTTGGAGGAACAACGGAGAATCAGCAGTTAACGACTTAATCAAAACTGCAGCCCTTCAAAACAGAAACATCAACGTTATTGTGGTAGACTGGAGCCCTATTGCCAAAAAAGGATACATCGCTGCTCAAGGATCGGTCCTTGCTGTTGGAAACTACGTTGGGGACTTTTTAATCCAACTAGACGATGTTCTCAATCATCGTTTGGACCAAGTAACTATTACTGGACATTCCCTTGGAGCTCATATTTCTGGTACGTAATTTTATGGTAAGAGACAAACAGAAAAATTAGAAATATCTAATATCTTTAGGAAATGCTGGTGCTAGAACCAAAGGAGTTATCGACACCATTATCGGTCTTGACCCTGCTGGTCCTCTCTTCAGCGAAAAGAACATCAACAATCGTCTGGACCCTACTGATGCTGGCTACGTTCACGTTATTCACACCAACAATGGACTTCTTGGATTCAATATTAAAATGGGTCACGCTGACTATTATCCCAATGGAGGTAAAAGTCAATCTGGCTGTGGAATAGACATAGCGGGAACATGTGCTCACAGTCGAGCTTATGAATATTTTGCCGAGAGTTTAAACAGCAATAATTTTAAATCCAGAATCTGTGACAGTTGGTCCAACTACCAGAAAAATCAATGCAATAATAATGCAATCAGCTATCTTGGAAGTTTTCCTGTTCAAAAGTCGTAAGTTTATTAATATTCTATATGCTGCTTTATTTTCTTAAAAAAAACAATAGAATTGCTTTTACCAAACTTAATATAAAATTTCTGTTAACTTCGTTTTTAGGGCTAATGGAAATTACTACCTGGCAACTAACAGTAGATCACCATTTGCTCAAGGATAAATGGACACAAATATTCTTATTATATACCCCAATAAACGCTTTGTATACCATGTATAAGTCAAGCAAATATACATATATTTCACAATATTTTTACATGCGTATTCTTTTCCATTCTTTCTGATAAAAAATTAAACCCAATTAAAAGTTTTCCAACCCAAAAAAATCTAAATTATAAGTTAGGAGATTAGTATCGTTAATATTAAAGTTCAAAGGAAAAAATATACAATATTATTTATTGATAAAAAGATTTCCCAATTAATCATTTGACGAAAAAACGTAAAAAACTGTGAAAAATTAACCCTTAATTAGATAGGTACATTTTACCTAAAGATTGTATAGTACTGATAAAAATAAAATATAATTTTAATATTATTGGCAAAGTTTTCTCCGGCCTTTAAAGAGAATTTTTTTAAAAAAGAATCAATCCGATCTGTATGCTTTTAATATTTCCTGGAAAAATGAAATTTATTTTTAAAATATTTTTTAAAAATTAAATTGCGACAATGGAAATAGAGTAAAAGTAAAGTATAGTACTTTCGACATAAAAATGCTAAATTGAGTTTCTGTTTCTCTAAAACCCTTTGGGCGAAAATAATTCTTTGTTGAAAGTAAATGGATTATAGTTTGTGCTTCATAATCTTTTCTGAAAATAAAATTTAAAGTTTTTAAATTTTAACCATTGCCAAGGAATTTTTTAATTAATAAATTCAATTCCATTTTAAGTCATAAAACTGTTTTTAATAACTGTAAAGTAAATAATAAGGTACAATTTTTTTAAAATAAGATTTACCATCTATCCATAGGTACCTAGGTATTTACAGTTGTACAGCCATTGACAACTCAAACATTCACATAATATTATTATACATATGCATTAGGTCTCCATTTACACTGGAGAGTTTGACTTGGCATACTTATTTATTCCCTCGAATAATCAGGATCTTGGTAACAAAAACGTTTCATTGACATCCAAAAACATACGGTTGAGATAATGAAATAAAATTTAAGTATATATACGAATTGCCACGAGGGTTAAATACAGTAAAATCAACTCTAAAAATTGATTATTTTGCTGTGAAAATGTAGCAAAATTCCCTATAATTGGACTTTATATGTCAAGAAGCCCCTGGTAAAACTTTATTTTTTTTTATTTTCTTTACATATGCATATTGAGAAAGGATAACTTATGTAATGGAATAGAAATAATATACGGGATCGAGATAGCTATCAACTTGACAGATCAAAGTTTGACCACCTTGTTTTTATGGCTTAATACAGTGGAATAAGGAGTATATAGTTTTTCACGTTATTTATATCCGAAAAAAGTTTTCCCACAGTATTTTATAAGTTTATTAGGTTATTGATAGGAACAAATGAAGAAAAAATCTTTTAAAAAATTAGGGACGAACTTATAACCGAAAATATTTTTTTTTGTAATTTTGGTCAAGTTGACCCCACCGGTCAGCTTCCCCCCGTTTTACGGTACCTAAAAAAGTACGTAGGGGAAAGTGGGGCAGGTTGAAACAAATATTGGATTTTATGCTGCTAGTGTTGTAATTTTAGAAAAAGAAATATCGCAATATACAGGGTGTTACAAAAAGATGTTAAGAAATTTTAAGGGCAGATTCTACATCTGATCTGATCTGAAGCGGTGGGAGGGTGAGCCGAAGCTCTACGGCACCTAGGCCTGATTAGACCCATTGTGCGTCCTCCCGAAATAGGAGACTTCCTCTCAGCGCGTCAACCAGCCTACTGATTTAAAGTAGTTGATGACGTCACCGGGAGGTGCCTCTCTGACGTTGTTTAAGGTGGTCCAATACTCGCCGAACACGGTTTTCCTTAAGAGTGTAAAAGTCGGGCAGTCACAAAGGATATGCTCGACGGTCTCGTGTTCTTGTTCACATCTTCTGCATAGGGGTGTGTCAGCTTGACCTATTCTGTGAAGGTGCTTGCGTAGTTGACAGTGTCCTGTCAGAATGCCCGTTGTAAGACGCAGGTTCTGCCTTGTCATCGTCAAGTACTTTTTAGCTGTTCCGCTGTCAGGGTAACTGAGTAGCTCCTTGGCAAGTTTGCAGCCTTCCGTTTCATCCCATACTTTTTTAAAAAGTTCATGGGAGTGTTTTTTAATTAGGTTCGCTACCACCGACATCGCTAAGTCAGTGAAGCAGCCAGGCCCGAGCATATTTAGGGCGGCCGCCCCCCTAGCTAAGGAGTCAGCAATGCGATTTCCTTTTGATGTGCCGTGCCCTTTCCTCCACCTCAGAGTGACCACATTGTGATTGGAGGCTTCTGTTAGGGCTCGGTGACATTCTAATACTGTACCTGATATGATACGTGGTCTGTCCAGGGCCAGAAGTGCTTGCCTGCTGTCCGTGAGGATGTGTACATTTTGTCCAGTAATATTCTTACTGGTTATTTCTCTTGCTGCTAGACAGATACCTGTGAGTTCTGTTTGAACTACACTTGCATCTTTGCCTATCGCCCATTTTATCTTCAGGCTCAGGGCTCTGGAGTATATTCCACATCCTGAGCCCTTTTTGGTTTTGGAACCGTCAGTGTAGATGTGTATAGCACCTGCCGTTGCGGCATCTTGTGTGTGTCTAGTGATTACCCTGTAAGGTTTGTTGAAGACGAATCTCGGCGCAATGGCGTCCGTGCTCGCTTGCAACAGTGGAAGCGCGTTCAACGCATCGTTCCACAAGCGACGTTTCACCGCGCCGGTACCCGCTCCTGGTTCGATGCCAACCGTGCGAAGTCGTGTCATAGTCATCAACGCAACCTCCTTAATGTGAATACTAAGGGGGGTGAGATTAAGGATCACTTCCATTGCTCTGGTTGGTGTGGTTTTCATGGCTCCAGTAATATGAGACATGCTATTCTCTGGATTTGATCTAGTTTTCGTGAGGCTGTGGCTTGGAGGACTTTTGGTCCCCAGGCTATTGCTCCGTATGTTAGCATGGGTCTTATGATGGTCGTGTAAGTCCATACAACAACTCTGGGAGATAAACCCCAGGTTCGGCCCACGGTCCGACGGCATTGTTCGTAAGATATGTATGCTTTCTTTACTCGGTTTTGCAAGTGAGAGTTCCATGTTAGCCTGCTATCAAAGATGACTCCAAGGTATTTCACCTCTGTAGAGAAGCTTAGTTTGGTTTTCAGAAGTTCCGGTGCTTTTGGGTCCGTTAGCTTCCTTTTCTTTGTGAAGAGGACCATCTCCGTTTTTCTGGGATTGATAGACAAGGAGTGATCACTGCACCACTTTTCTATGGTTTTAAGGGCAACCTGCATCCTTTCGCAGAGTGTGCTCTCAAACTTACCTGTTAGCAGAATGACTAGGTCATCTGCGTAAGCAAGGGTGTAGGTGTTGTTATTGTTTAGGCGGCTAATCAGGGTGTCAAGGACCATATTCCACAGTAGCGGCGATAGCACTCCTCCCTGTGGACACCCTTTCATGACCGTGCCTTGTACCGTGACATCGTCCACACTGATTTTTATTGCTCTTTTTGAGAGCTTGTTGAATATCCATCCGCTCACCGTTTTGGGAACATTCCTAGCGGAAAAAGAAGCAGATATTTTGGGAAAGGTAGTTTTATCGAAGGCACCTTCTATGTCTATGAATACTCCCAGGGTGGATTCTTTAGTATCCAGAGATCTCTCTATACGGCCCGCGACAGTGTGGAGAGCCGTATCCGTAGATCTGCCTGGTGTGTACGCATGCTGATTGGGATGGAGTGGTTTGTCGATAAGCACCGTATCCCTAATGTATCTTTCGCAAAGCCTTTCTAAGGTTTTTAAGCAAAACGATGTGAGACTTATTGGTCTGTATGCTTTGGGAATAGAATAATCCATCCTGCCAGGTTTGGGTATAAAGACAACCTTTACCTCTCTCCAGTTTCTAGGGATGTAGTTCAAAGCCAGAGAGGATCTGAACATTCCTACCAGGTGCGGCATGAGTATGTCCAGACCCCACTGAAGCAGGGCTGGATAGATGCCGTCAAGTCCTGGTGATTTAAATGGAAAGAAGCTTGAGATTGCCCACCTTACTTTGTCCTCGTCGACGATGCATTTCGCTGTTTGCCAGTCGTCTGCAGAGGTGATTTGTATTTCCTCCGTCCAAACAACCTTCTCCGTAGTGATTGAGTCGGGGAAATGCGTGCTCATTAAGAGTTGGATGCTTTCTTGGAGGTCTGCAGTCTGTGTGCCATCCTCCTTGGTTAGTCTACCGATGCTTCGGTGTGGGTCTTTTGTGAGAGCCTTCTGGAGTCTTGCCGCCTGTGGTAGATCTTCTATTTCTTCGCAGTAGACTCTCCAGGCCTCTCTTTGTTTTTGTCTGACGACTTTCTTATACTCTCTGAGGTGAGATCTGTATAGATTCCAGTCCTCTTCGAGTTTAGTGTCTTTGGCTTTGTTAAAAGATTTCCTTGCCATCTTCCTAAGTTGTTCCAGCTCTAGACACCACCATGAGGTGGATTTTCCATCGAGCTGGACTCGCCTTAGGGGGCAGGATTTTTTATATGCTTCTGTAATGGCGTTTTGGATAGTATTGGAATATCTCTCCAAGCCGTCATTGTTGTTGGGCGTCTCGGGCTCCACCGCTCGTAGAGTCCCATCCAGAAGAGAGTGTATGTCACTCTATCCGTCTTTCTTGGGTCGCGAGATAGTTTGGAGGTCGAGAGCTTTGTAATTATATCAAAAGTTATCCAGCGATGATCTGGCATCGATATGTCGTCAGATAGATGCCAGTTTCGTATAGTTTTAGAAACGTTAGTTGTGGATAATGTAATGTCTATTAGTGTTTGACTGCGAGAGTTTATAAAAGTTGGTGTTGTACCTACATTTAAAATGTTAAGATTTTTCTGTATTATATAATCATAAAGTGACTTACCTCTGGCGTTTATATCCTTGCTGTCCCAGTTTACGTGGTGTGCATTTGAGTCGCAGCCCATCACCAAGTCAAGGTTCTGGTCTTGGCAGTGTTGTACCAGGTCCTCCATTTCTTTAGTAGGTGGTGGGGTGGCCGCGTCTGAAGGGAGGTACACTGATGCTAGGATTAGCGTTTTCTTTTGGGCATTGTCGGCATACTCCATCCTAACCGCGGTTAGATCCGAGGTGGAGAGGTGTGCCATTGGGTAGGCCTTGAATTTCCTAGGGATGTATATGGCTGTCCTAGGTTGTTGATTGCTGGGAAAGCTAAAAATTTGACCGTTTAGATTACTAAAACCTATCGTTTTGGTCTGTCGTATCCAAGGTTCTTGGATAAGCGCTAACGTATCCTGCAACTCGTCGAGATGGCGGCATAGTGTTGCCGTGGCCGCTATCTTGTGTTGCAAGTTACATTGGATTATATTTACCTTTGTGCCAGCTGCGTTCACTTCCATTTTTGGTTTTAAAGGTGCTGGCTTTTTACTTCTTGACCATCTTTTCCTCACCTGCGGGTGGGGAGATGGCCCCGATATGATCCGGAGAGTCTTCCGTGTCCTCCACCAAGGTGTCACCGATCACCATCGGTTCCGATGGTTCAGTGCCATCCTTGGGAGCTTCTGCACCGTCGGACGCCTCTTTCTGAGGCTCGACAGTAGCTTCTGGACCGTCCTTTCCGGGTTTAGCTTTTACAGTTAATGAGGTGAACCCGTAGCTCATCCTCATTACCTTCTTTTTGAGGACTTCCATGTCTTCGTCTCCAATCCCGAAAACGAAGAGGTGTCCTTTTGGGCTTTCCTTCATTTCATGGTGGAAGGAACACCAGGCGGCGACGTTAAGGTCGGGGTTTTGGCCTCGAGGTCGACGCAGCACAACCTCCTGGCCCTCGGGTTCACCCTCAGGTTCCCCCGGGACCCAGAGAGAGGCTTTTGTCAACTTCGGTAGCCTGTCGACGCTCACCACCGCCAGCGTTGCTCCCTCCCATGTTTTTAAGGTGGGCACGGTGGTCTTTAACCAGTCCAGCGTTGGGTCGTCGTCACATATTACTCGGATGATTTCACCGGAGTGTGTCCACGATCGAAACGTTGGTGGTTTCGTTTTGCTGCTGGAGGCGGACATAATGGTTTTGTCCAGCTCTCCCATCAGCTCTCTTTTGACAAGGGTTTCTCTATCTGCAGTTATTTTGCCGTAGGGATTTGCTCTGTCTATTATGGCTACCTTTAGGTGGGCGGTAGCTGCTTCCTTGTATGATTTAGAGGGGGCGATCTTAGGATCTTGCCGCGGCCTCTTTCCTTTTTGGGGTGTTGCCTCCGAGGATGTGCCTGACCGCAATCTTTTCTTATCCGCAGGAGCGACGTGTTCCTTGCCTCTTGTGGAGGAAGAACTAGCATTACTACCTGAGGGTTTGATCAGATTGTGGTGGCTAGATGTGGAGGGGCGGGGATCAGTGTTGGTGGTAGCCAGCGCCTGTTCTTTTGCCTTCCTCCTTCTTTTGGCTTCAGCGCCCGATACTCTCTTCCCGCGTCGGTGCTGGGGCCTTGGTGGTTCTTGAGGCGGACAGCTTTGTCCAGCCTCGAGGTTTGCTTGAGGTGCGCGTGTTCGCTCAACCTCTGGTTCTTTGTTTTGTTTTTGGTTCCATTTTTCGTCCCACGAGTAGCTAGGGAAAGGTGTGTCACCCCTGACAGAGCCCCGCTTGCCAGGGGAAGGCTGCTTACAAGTGGGTGTCGCCTAGTCCCACAGGGGATCGTTCGTGACCGCTATAACCCGCGGCCATTCATCCTTCGGCACGATACCTTACACCTTGGCTTGGGTTTGGGTTGGTCCACGGCGACAGCATTCGCAAAAGATTTTAGGGGTTTTTACGCCCCTGCACTCTACTTATGGCTGCCGCTGATCAAGTCCCTGTCTCCAAGGACCTGACCGTTCCCCTATCCGCCGCCTGGGGACGCGCCTGGTAAGTATCCAACCCCCAGGATTCTACATCTAAAGAATCAATCAGAATCTTAACGCATTTTCGAGAAATGAAAAAGAAACATTTAAAAAAGAAAATATTAAACACCCTTTATCTCGGAAAAGAAGCGTTTGAGTATTCATGTTTATATAAACTTATTTTCATATTTTTAGATGTAGAATCTGGCCTTAAAATTTCTTAACATCTTTTTGTAACACCCTGTATATAAATTAATACTTGACCCATTAGGTGTAAATGTACATAGTAAAATTTTAATGGAATTAATTAACGTTGTAGATAAAGCAGTATTTTTAAAAGAATATTTTTGTTTCATCGTACCCCCATGATAGGGGTACGTTGAAACAGTAATCTTTTTTTAACAATTATTTTTTACGGATTTTACTCTGAAGGAATTTTAATTATTCTAATCGTATGCACACAGTTTAATGCCAAATGTGATCCATAATAATTAGGGAAAATTTATTAGGTTCTAAAATGTAAAAAAAAATTACCATTTATATAATTTCAACTTATTTGTCGTCTGTCATGCTTAAGAAGTTGTTCGAAATGTCCCCCTTCAACTTCCAAACACTTTCTTACTCTTTGCCTAAATGAATGTCGTACCCGCTGTAACATTTCAGGTGTCACCATGAGCGCCCCCATACTTTTTTCTCAGGGGGGCAAAATAACAAAAAAATATAACAAAAAAATTAATAGAGGTATTTTTAAAGATTTTATTTGTAGTGATTTATACAAATACACTAATAATTAAAAAGTATGACAATCTCACAATCTAATGGGAGGGGGGGGCGCCCCCCCCCCTGCGGGCGCCCATGGGTGTCACTAATAAGCAGGCAAAGCGGATTCGGTCTTTCATGTCATCTAAAGTCTAAAGTTTTAGGTGCAGTCGCCATCACTTTGTCCTTTATAACAACCCACAAGAAAAAGTCACGGCGAGTCAAATCCGAGGACCCAGCAGGCCAGTTGAGAAATAATCGTTAAAACGTCAAAATTCTCAACTGACTTAAATAAAAATAACGCATTTCCATGGAAACGAATAATAATTCTGAACTTGATTTTGGTAAAATTTATTTATTTTTTAAATTCAATCAAAATTTAGTTAACCATTATTCCGTTACCGAAAGAGCAAATCAAAAGAAAATTGTACACGTAGGTACGTAGTTTTTTACGTAGATTCGAATTTTATAACACATGTACGTCATCCCATTTAAAATTCCATATATGGATAGAGGGGATAAATGTCAAAAATATATTTAAACATGTCCCTCCATCTCCCTATTAACTCACCAAAATTTCATAAAAATAATGTAAACCGTTTTCGAGACATCGACGTGTTATAATTAAAAAACACCGTGTATATTACTTCTGCCGTGCTGCCCTCTGACGGAAATAGCTAGAACTCTCGAGTTCCGTGTTATGAGAGTCCTTTCACCGTGAAATTTGGCACGGGTAGGACGCAGTAAAATCTGTGTGGAAAATCAATCTTGATTCTCACATTTACTCTTAAATCACATAGATGGAGCTTACTAACCGTAGCTCAAATTGTGCTCAAATTTATTAGGAAAAATACTCAAGTTCCTCAAGCTCTTTAAGAAATTTGAAGCTAGTAACCAAGTCTAAAAGTATTTTAATTGGTACATATTTAAAGCCCTACATTTTAAGAAAAGAGCAGCCAATAAAATATTTCTAGAGCGAACTTTTTTTTATGAAAATGAAAACAATTTTATTTTATTACGATTAGGGCCAAAAAAGACCAAAACTTTACTGAAAACAACGTATATTAGAAACCAATAAGTAAAAAGTATTCAATTGCCAAGACAATTTAGTTCATACAATAAATAATTCCAGTTAATAATATATTTTCTTCAAAATCACAATATGAAAAATCAATAATTAATATTCTAATATCTCAGTAATGGGGATAAACTGTATTTAAATAAATACACAGAAGGTGTAGGGTAATCTAAACTTTATTCAATGGATTCTCAGGAGATTTTTGCCATTCCTTGAAGATCATTTGTTTCAGTTGGGACAACCTAAGGCTAGGATTTTCTAATTTTAATTCTTTCAATCGTCTTTCTTCATAGGCTGTATAAGCAGCCTTCATTCTCTTTTCTGGGTGTTTATCATAGTCATCAGAAGGACCACTAAAAAAAGAGTGAAATAAATATTCTGCTTTCACTAAAAAATATTAACATACCCACAAAAAAATCAGGAACATTTTTCAAAATTTAAGTTCTGTGAGAAAATTAAAACCATTTGATTCTTTATAAGTTCTTCAGTACAATATACACAATTTTTTTAGATTAAATAGAGAAACACACTAATAGATGTTACTGCCAACTTTCGTGACTTTATCTCGATTATAATATAATAAACATTGTGAAATTTGACCCATTAACTCTTTCAATATTATTACTTATTACTGATAGAAGAGAAGTAAAAAAGGTTCTTTGTTAACCCGCATGTACATGTTAACAAGCTGATAAATATGAATTAACAAAGATAACAGTTTAAAACTTACCCCAAAATTTGAATAGCTTCATCAACAGTTCTAGCTTCCTCGCCTTCAATCTGTAATCTATTTACATTTTCTACTAAAGGAGACTCTAAGTGAGTCTCAACAGTCTTTTCTGGTTCCTTCTTCTTAGCAACCTCTTGCTTTTTAGCTTGAATTTGAATCCTGGTAACTTTAGCTGGTGGAGGAGGCTTGGATACTTTTACTGAATTTGCTTCTTGTTCTAAAAGAGCTTTGGCTTCAGCTTTGCGCAGCAGTTGTTCCTGGCGTTTACGTTCTTCTGCTTCCTAAAGCATTAGCAATACTTTCTGGATACAATTTTGAATATAACTTTAAAAGAGCTCGAGTCAATAGCTTATTTTGACCTGTAGGTTACCTTCCTTAAGACTAATACAGAGCCTTGCTTTTTCCGTGTATTTCTGCCTATGAGGAGAACACAAGAATGTACGCATAGAGGCAACAAAGCTCTTTATCAGTGTTAAAGGAACTTCTATATTGACTCAAACTTGGTCTCACAAAATACATACATTTTAAAACAAACCACAGTACTTTATAGACGCGTAATACAAAGAAATTTCCGCACCCTTTTAGAAAAAATTCTACCTAAAATTACCTTTTTTTGTTGCTTTTTAACAATTTGTTTATCGTCGTCTCTCCACTTGGCGTCTTCCAGTTCTTTGTCTCGTTTAGTACTGGCTTCGTCTTTTGCAACCTTCTTCCTCTCCCTTGCAGCAACGGCTTTTGTATTTTCAGTTGCAAATTTTTTGGGCATATTAGGTATTTTATTAAAAATTTCGTGAATTCTTGGAATTTTCAATAGATGCGAAAAATATAACCTAAACGCGTAGGCCTTTTCGACCTGTCAGTTGGAAAACCATCGCAGTTTATGCAATCGTGTAATCGCGAATCGCCGCTGGAGAGAGCGGCTGCTCTATTTGCCCGATTTTAGAATAACCTTTACACTCATATATTTTAGCTGCTAAAAATGTAATGCTTCCAATGTGGGAAAAATACAGTTGGTTTAATTTAATTAAACTGATTATTATTTCTCATTAAAATTTGGTCATGATCGTCCTAACGGACCTATAACTTTTCTTGGTATCGGCCGAGAATTCTGGTCCCGGCGGTGGGTATCTGACGTATCTCTAGCCACAACCCACTTCGCCGCCATGTTCTTTCGAGGTTTTGTGTCTGGTATTCTGGTTTTGGCGTCCTTTTGTGGTTTTCAACCGTTTTTACCTTTTGTTAATGAATTTCCGTAAAGAAACTACATTAAATGATAAATAATGAACGTTTCCTAAAAGGTAACTGCAGTAGATGTATCATTTTTCTTCAAAAAATGTCTAAAAAATCGAAAAAATCAGGAAAGAATGCTGCTACAAGTACTGTCCAAGCTAATGTAGGTTTTATAAAATTGTGTGATTTGTATTCAATAAAAGAGGTAATACTTTCAGCCAACAGGTCCTATAAAACTTGATAAAGATAAAAATATCTTGGTTGAGGTATATGCCAAACCTGGAGCCAAGCAAAATGCAGTTACAGGTAATGTAGGACTAGTAATTGAATGAATTTCCTATTTCAAGTCACCTTCCTTTAAAATGTGTATGACGAGATTATTTCGATGGGGAACCTTGAGTAGATACCTACATCAATGCAAATTTTAAATCTTTATAGTGAAACATGAAACAACATACATGTATATTTTCTGAATTTTAGATATTTCCCATGAAGGAATAAATATACAAATCAATGCCCCTCCTGTAGAAGGGTCTGCAAATACTGAATTAGTTAAATATATGGCTTCATTTTTAGGAGTTAAATCAAGCAGCGTGGCATTGGACAAAGTAATTTTTTCGTTGTATTTAATATTGTTAATAAATTTATTGTTTGAAATCCTGTAAATCTTTTATAGGGTCACAAATCAAGGAACAAAGTCCTTAAAATCTCTGGAAATCTAATATCAATTGCAGATGTTATTAAAAAAATTAATGCCGAAGTTCCAGATCAATCAAAGTTGCCAGAGCAGGTGTAGTTACTAAGAATGAAATAAAATAAATTATATAATTTTTTAAAGAATTTTCGCAGTTTTATTACATTGTTTTATTTAAAACATGAGTTTCTCAATTACAACGTAAACATAATATTGCTCCTGTTTATTTTTTACAATTATTTATCGAATTTTGATGAAATTTTTAATACATTTTGGTTGGCTAAAACTAAAGTCAGTGTAAAAAAATAAATTATGTTCTAGTAACATATTTCTTCCTATAGAAAATTGTCATTTACGCTGTAACTTTAACAGGTAAAGGTGGTGGTGGAACATCACGAATTTCAGGATTTTTTTTCAAATTGGCAATTATACGTTTTGGGTCAGTTTCTTGGGGAACTCTGCTATGTTCTATAGATGCACTTTCTTGGTCCTTGGGCAAATAGTTAGCATAATTTAGTGCATATGGATCATACTGCGATATAAAATGTTCTACAGGAACAGGTTCATTTCCTGCAGAATCTTTGGAAATTTCTTGTGTTAGTTGTGGTTGAGAAATGGCGTTTATTTTTGGGTCGTTGTTAAGTAGTGGCTGCAGCTAAAAAATAAATATAATTTATTTAATTTGTTTTTGTAGTCTTACTGTTTCCTATATTCAATGCCAATCCTGAAATCTCCTTTATTGTTTTTATTAGAAATATATCAACAAATAGTTAACAGAATAAAAAAATAAGTTTACAAGAACTAAGAGGTCGAGTAAACTTACAGGATATGGGGATACCTGTACAGTATTTGATGTTGCATCTTCTTTTTGACTTGCAAGGGGATTGTCAAATTTTCTAAACTCTGAATAGTCTGGATTAGTCTAAAAATAATTTATTTTAATACACAACCATTAAGAACTCAAACTGCATATATAGCGTGGCCCATTAAGTGTGCAATTAGTTTTTTACTATGCACATTATTATTAGAAAAGTAGTTTTAGGAATATTTGCGAAATAAGAAACTTATGTGTAATATCGTTACAACAGACATAAGTTTTTGGATAGGTACTTCAAAAAATATAAATTTTAGTAAATCTTACAAATTTGCTTCAATTTGATGAATGTTATGCAGAAGTGATTTGATTGTGGTTAATTTGAAAATGTATTATAGCTGAATATAAAAAAAAATCATTATACAAGGGTACTTTAAATTTTTCAAAAAAATTTATATATATTTTTTTTTTAATAGAAGTCTGTGACTTTGTATTTGGACATATCTTTTAATTATAAACATCTTTTCTTAATAACGTTTTTCTGTATTTTTCAAAATAACGGTACTTTACTCTTAAGGATTTTTATATTTTTTGGCCTGCCCTATTGTTTGACTTAAAGTCATTCTAAGTTCACCCATTGACGTACAGATTAAAAGTGCGCCTAATACAATGACTTACAGATTAAAACTGTACGTCAATGGCCTGATATGGTTATCGGACATTCGCCAATTTTTGGCCGTATTTTATATTTCGGGTGTGCAACTAATAAAAAAAATTCCCATTTGTTGCACTTAATGGACCACACTGTATATGTGTTTATTTCTTCTTTATCCTTTAGCCACACTTAATATTGTTTTTGTGAAGGTTTTCTTAGGTAGAGGCTTATTTTGTGAAAACAAAAGTTACACTTAAAAATTCACGTTTTGCACATTTATTAACATATTGTGCTTCTTCAGGCTTCCTTGGATGTGTGTAATTACACAATTTAAAAAATATTTTAAATGTGCGAAACCTTGTGAATTTCAATTTTTGTTTTCTCAAAATAAGCCTCTACTCAAGAAAACCTTCACAAAAAAAAAAATATATATATATATATATATATATATATATATATATATATATATATATATATACAGGGTGGCCCATTAGTGCGAGGAAGTCCAATATCTCAGTTGTCAACAGAAATACGAAAAAATATTACGTACAAAAGTTGTAAGATCCGTAAAGGTCCATATTTTAAAAATATTTTCCAGTATACAGGGTGTCCCAAAAAAGCAGAGCAGCACAATGTTACTTTTTTTTAAATGACAACCCTTATTTTTTTATACGGAATTGAATTCAGCATAAAATTTAGCATATACCTTAGAATTTTAATTTGGTGTTCGTTGCGATGTTGCCACGCTATTTATAATTTACAAGAAAAACCAAGAAAAACAACATATTTAAAATGCCTTTAAAAAATTAACTGATTTAAATTTAATAATACTGGATTACGGTTTTCGTAACCCAAGGGATTCCAGAATAATCTTATAAGAGAAAATTGGCCATAACTTATACAGAGTGTTTTTTACGAAGGTGCCAATATTGCTATTTTTGAAGTAACAAATCTTAATTTTTTTAAATGGGACACTCTGTATATTAATGCGCCATGTTGTTAAGTGTTTTATGCTCCATAAATTCGCAATTATAGCGCATGTCCTAAAATCGGCCGTTTTGCCAAAATTTTCGATTTTAATGGAAAATGCAAAAATATCGTTGTTGTCCATTTAGTTTTTTCTTGGTAGGCCATGACCTAAACAAAAGCGCTTATTATCTGACCTAAATGTTCTCTCTTAATGCCTTTTTAACACTCCCTTATTATAAATTTTAGTTTCAATATTAAAAAAAATAATTTTATAATAATTTTTATAGTTTATTCAAATTTTGATTTCATTTTGTACCTATTTAAATAGTTTATTCCAATAATGAAATAAATTTTTAAAATCTGTACAAACAAACTGTAAATGTTCGAAATGGCCGACATTGTGATTTAAACATGCCTCTAAACGTTCTTCAAAAGATCGACTGACTTCGTTCAGCATATTATTGGTGTTTATAAAAACTTATCTTATTCGTTGTTTCATATCTTCCTTAGTTGTAGGTGGGATTCTGTAGACTTACTTTTTAACGTAACTCCATAAGAAGGAGCCCATTTTTATCACATCGGGCGATCGAGGGGGCCACTGCAATGGACCACCTCTTCCTAACCATCTGTTGGGAAAAGTGTTGCTTAAATGCTCATGAATTACTGCGGTATGATGGACTGGAGCTCCATCGTCCATCCATCTGCTTAATAAAGTTTGGTACTGCATTGGTCAGACATGGCAACTCGTTTTCAAGGAATTGTAAATACACTTGGCCAGTTACGCTCTCCTAAAAAAAGTAGGGCCCAATAACATAAGTTCCAACGTTCCAACTATGTCACCCCACACATTTAACGATCTTATTTGACTATGAATTCTTATAAAATGTGGATTTGTTGTTGAATTGTAATGGAAATTGTGACGATTCACATTACCATTTTTGTGAAAAGTGGATTCATCAGCGAATAACACATAATTAAAAATAATCTTTCTTTCATTTTTTGTTGAGTCCACTCGCAAATAGCTAGTCTGGCACCATAATCTTGGTCGTTTAACTCCTGCATAAGCTAAATGTGGTACGGATGCATTTTTTGATCATTTAAAACTCCATGGATTGTTTGTCGTGTTATATTGGTTTCATTGGCAATTGTTCGGTGTAAAATATGCGGATTTTATGTAACTTTAAGCAAAATGGTCAACTGATTTTCTTCTGTGCTGGCTATTTTGCTTCCCTCAGTCTTTTCGTAATCTCCCGGTTCGAACAAAACGATCCAATAATTTTTCAAATGCTTCTTTTCTTGGCTGTTTGCTTTCAGGAAGAGCTTGACAATAAAGCCTAGTAGCCAATAAACAATTCTTGTGCCTGGCGCCTAATATAAAAACCATATCAACAAGTTCTTCTTTCGAAAAATTCATTATAATTTCTTAATACAGATTTAAAACTCAAAGTTACACAAAGTAATTAATAAAAGAGAGACGTCTGACAATGGCCGCCTTTGTTTAAGTCATGGCCACCGTTGTTTCTGTTCAGTGTCATGGCCTACCAAGAAAAACCTAAATGGAAAACAAAGATATTTTTGAATTTTTCATTAAAATCCAAAATTTTGGCAAAATGGCCGATTTTAGGACATGAGTTATAATTGCGAATTAATGGAGCATAAAACACTTAACAACATGGCGCATTAATATACAGAGTGTCCCATTTGAAAAAATGAAGATTTGATACTTCAAAAATAGCAATAGTGGCACCTTCGTAAAAAACACTCTGTATAAGTTATGGCCAATTTTCTCTTATAAGATTATTCTGGAATTCCTTGGGTTACGAAAACCGGAATCCAGTATTATTAAATTTAAATCAGTTAATTTTTTAAAGCTATTTTGAATATGTTGTTTTTCTTGGATTTTCTTGTAAATTATAAATAGCGTGGCAGCATCGCAACGAACACCAAATTAAAATTCTGAGGTATATGCTAAATTTTATGCTGAATTCAATTCCGTATAAAAAAATAAGGGTTGTCATTTAAAAAAAAGTAACATTTTGCTGCTCTGCTTTTTGGGACACCCTATATATATATATATATATATATATATATATATATATATATATATATATATATATATATATATATATATATATATATACAGTACAATAATTTAACAACATTTATTTTCCAACATATGTACAATTTCATCCTTATATCTACTTAATTTATTTACATGTCATGAAATATGTTTAAAAGTATTACAGAGTACGGATTTATACATAATATACAAATACCCACTCTGAAAACGCGATGGCTGCGGCTGGTCAGCCCTTGGTAGACAGTAGGGATTTAACGTTAGAGGATGCAGACCTTCTCGGGCCTTTAAGGCTATGAGAATTTTAATTTTGTAAAAGCTTGAAAGTAATCTGAAGGATACTTAATATATTAAAGTTTGAAGTAAAGCTAGACTGGAAAAAGCGATCGAAAAAACCAGCTTGATTTAAAGACTAGATGATGAACACTATAATTTCGTAATATAAATATGTACGAACATGGGCGCCCGCAGGGGGCCGTGACCCCCCCCCCTGAGATTGTGATATTGTCATACTTTTTAATTACTAGTAATAAAATCTTTAAAAATATATGTATTTTTCTTATTTTGCGCCCCCTGAGAAAAAAGTCTGCGGGCGCTCATGTGTACGAAGCCTATATACTATGTACAATAATGTTTTCATTCATTTCTTTACTCATTCACGCTCTTTCGCCCTTCATTCTTGCCTATTTACAACTCATTCACACTATTTAGCTGTTCAGTTCATACTAAAATTTATTTGCCCTATTTGGCAATATATCCAATATCTAGTATGTGACCTTTTCAAAACATTACTGGGTTCAAAGTTAAACTTTGCTGTTATCTAGTAGAATACATCAAGTTATACTTACATAAGTAATTGGGACATTTTGTACAAATGAAGTATGGTAGAACAAAGAAGGAAAAGCATATCCTATTGAAGTTGTTCTTAAAACAGGTTCATATACAGGTTGAGCGTGACTAGGTGAAAGATTTTTTTTCGAACTTATGAGCACATTGTATATCCTAGGAGATTTAGGATCCGATGCACAGCTTAGGAATAATACTGCTAGGTAGGTCAGTCTGAACATTGTTCTAAAACGAAATAGTTAAAAATTTTAGCGATATACGCAACTCGGTTATTTTTATAAAAACCGTTTTATTCAAATAGGCGAGAGTGATTGGTGCAAAAAGAGATATGACCCATTTTATTTATTTGTGCAGTTTTATAGTTTACTTATTACTGAACCTGACATGTCTTACGGTATTAGGCAGTTAAATTTGAGGGGAGCACCACCCAAGACATAGGCACTTGAAGGGTTGGGTTGGGGCTGAGTCGATATATTTGCATAGCAATTGCTTTGAATTATTTTTCATTGTTTGACGAGTATTATAAAATATTCTACATATTTTAAAATTCCAAAACATACTCAAACGGAAGACCTTTTACGCTGGCGCTGCTAAAAATTAATTACCGACAGTAACACAAGGAAAAATATTTTATGTAAATTTCATCGCATTAAAAGATCTTGTCACTTATTTTATTAATAAGCCAAATAAAAAAAGATTAATAGACGTCTTCATATGCAAGGAAAGGCTAATCAATTATATGAACCTGCTGATTACAAGTAAATTAAAACAAAAGTGCTTTGCAACCTTCACCTTTTTATGAAAGATAGAATAATATGTTGTGTATTTTTTTATTAGTTTGAGTTTATTCGCGTTTAGTACAGAGTGAACTAATAAATATTAATAAACATACGTATTTGCTTGCATAAATCACCTGCCTCATGAAGTAACAATTTTTAAATTGCTTTTAATTTTTTGTACGAAAAATGTTCTTGTAACAATAAATACAATAAAAAATATTCCTTTAGGATTATCATACACCGTCTGAAAAGCGCAGGTTATAATCTAATTCAAAATGACGTTATGGATCACTATGTATTTTTTAATCTTGATTGCAGAGGCACGCCCACTTTTATCTGAAGAAACTAGCCTGCGTGGGTCAATATTTAAATAATTGGATTTACTGTTTCCGCGTACGATTTTGATAATTTTTTTATTAAGAGCATTTTAACAATAAGATAAAACTTTAAAAAAATAATTCACTTTATGTACCTACTAGTCTTAAATTGTGTGCTGCAAGTTCTACTGGATCTAATTATATTTTCTTTAGACACGAAAACCAGCTGGCTTGTTAATTAATTTAGAAAAAAAATATTCTACAATGTGCGTGATTTGTACATATCACTACATTTTCAAGCTTGATTGTTTCATGTCAAAACAATAAACACTCTGTGTATATATTAATCTTGATTGCAGTCAGAGACACTCCCATTTTTAATGTCGGAAATTAACAAGTGTAGGTCAACTTGGTATAACAATTGTATTTATTTCCGCAGATATTTTGATCATTTTATAAATTATGCACTTATATATTTAATAATTAATGTATATAAAAAATAACTGACATACATATGCATCCCAGCAAATTACAATTTGTTTAAAATAACTAACTTATTTTTATACATTGGCCTTAAAAACTTATTTAGATTCACAAGGATTTTAGTTGTTTTCTTCTTGCTATAATCTCTTCAGGAGTTTTTGACCTTAAATGATCCTCAATCATTTTTGATGTTTCATTGTCTAACCCTGTAATATTTTTTCCGGCTAATATCTTTCCTATTCGATTTTTTTTTGTACACAATACTAACAAATATATTTAATATAATTAATATTAATAATATAAGTATTAAGTAAATAATGATGGTGGTGTAGGTTTATTATAGTAGGTACAACAATGTATCAACAATATCAAGACCGATATGGTGCTACTTTATTTAAAAATATTGAGTAAATACATGATTTTACCTTCCGGGTGGTAAATTTTTCACTGTTGTTAAGCCCCCCCCCAAGCTGAAACTATGCAAAAACTTTTTCATTGAGTGTAATTCAGGCCCTCGCGAGCCAAAATTCTGGTTGTGGCCTATTCAATCACCGCAATTAACATTACCACATATTTTATAATTAACATTGCTGTTTTACCGCATTGTTTATCATTAACATTTCTTTTAAAAACCGCTTCAGATATCAGTGCTTACATATAATATCAGTATGCAGGGTGTCCGAAAGGTCTTAGTATGGGCAAATATCTTTGACAGTAGTAAATATAAAGACACCAAATTTTAGGTTTATCTTATTGGTTAATAAATATACTTTTTCATGTAATTTAACGTTTTTGGCCCCCTTGAGGGGTGACGCTAGGGAGTTGAGGTCAAAAATTTTAAATACAACCCTGTGCCGTGTGGTACCTCATTTTAAATTGCTTCAAAAATGAAAAATTTTAACACCCGAGGTCGGTATCTTAATTCGTTTTTTTTTTTCGGATTAAATACCTTTAGTGCTCTTATTACTATAAAAGTTGTTCAAAATGACCACCATAAACTTCTTGGCAATAATAAAGTCGATTTTAGAACTCGCTTATCATATTTTGGAGAATGACAGGTGTAACTTCTTGGCAGAGTTCCAAAATCGACTTTATAACAGCCAAGAAATTCATGGTGGTCATTTTGAACAACTTTTGTAATAAGAGGAATGAAGGTAGGCGTAGGGTTGCATTTAAAATTTTTGACCTACACTCCCTAGCGTCACTCCTCAAAGGGGTTAAAAAAGTTAAATTACATAAAAAAGTAGATTTATTAACCAATAAGATACACCTAAAATTTGGTGTATATATCTTTACTACAAAGATATTTTCCCATATATTCTAAGACTTTTCGGACACCTGTATATCAGTACCTACTCTTCATACATTTTTTAAGATTTTTTCAACGCTATAGGTACACTTATTTAAAGACTTTTTAGCCCACCTACTATATAAATTCTGAAAAAATCATATACAGATTATTCTTCTAGATTTCCTTTTTTTATTAGAATTATTCACTTAAACACATTTTCTATCGAAAATATTTTTAGTTATCATCACATTATTTGTTGCAATGAAAGGCGCTCCCACTTTTAGTGTAGGAAACTAATACTAACAAAGTGTAGGCTAATAATCGAATCCATTTCCGCTGACCATTTTCGATATTTTATGCACTTTCGTAATGTATCAAGAAGAGATATAAGTATTAGTGCAGGTTTAAAATTAATGCGTTACACAACTCGTACTTCAATAAATGTTCAATTTAAATCACCTATAGTCATACACTGGCCTTAAGATATTTTTTTTAAATGCACAAGGTTTTCTTGGAATTTTTTTAACTTAATTTTCCGGCCGAAAATGAACTTTAAAACAATCTTGAATAATTGTGCGCTAATTCACTGACTTCACTTAATTTTTTCGGCACAGAACTGCTTAATTAGTAAAATTATATTCCACCATATTCAATTTTCACGGTTCACTAAATTCACAAGAACGACTTCACAAAATAACAATTGGCGCTAAACTGTGTGAAAAAAATATGATAGTTTACCTTGTATACATTATTGGTGTCGAGTCACTACACTAAATAATTGCCTTGATAGAAATAAGAGATATATCTACAGTCTCCCTGCATTCAATGTACTCTGTTTTTTCACCGATCTACCTTCTCAAGTGCCTACTTATGTATTTACCGACTCACTATATTTGTAATTTGGTTTATAATAATTTCAATTCGAAGAAACTAGCAATTAGTTAAACATTTAGGTAATTTAAATATCATTATTATTTGTTTGCAGACATAGCTTAAGTATATTCAGTTTTAGTGCTTATAGGGTTTAAGAATTACAGGAAAATTTACCTTTCGTAAATTATTGTTTATAACATTACTTTGCTTTAAGTAGAACATAAAAGGGCTTATGTAGGGTTCTCTCGCTCATCGCTGCGCTGTTGGGGATTTATCCCTTTTCTACCAATACTTCCACGGATTTTGCTCTGAAGAATTCGCTGCCATAATTCCCCCCTTGACTGCAGGCGCGGCCCGTGAAATTTTAAAGTTGTATATCTCTGTTGCTGCTTATGGGACCCATGCCAAATTTAGGTTTTTTAATAGTGAGCCCACTAGGAATGTTTTGGTAAAGAAAAAAAATATTTTGTGATTTGCGAAAAAAAGTTGAATTTTTGAATTGACCCACCTGGTTAAAAAATTAACACGCTTAGGTATGATATTTATTATTTTTTCTAAACGAATTTTAGATCATTTTGTCGACAATTTTTAAATTTTCAGAAAAAAAAATGTGTTAGCCGAAAGTTATAGTCATTTGAATTTTTTGCAACCGAAAATTTAAATTATTTTTCGGTTGAAAAAATTCAAATGACTATAACTTTCTACTAACACATTTTTTTCTCTTAAAATTTAAGAATTGTCGACAAAATGATGTAAAATTTGTTTAGAAAAAGTAGTAAATAAAATACCTAAGCGTGTTAATTTTTTACCCAGGTGGGTCAATTCAAAAATTCAACTTTTTTTCGCAAATCACAAAATATTTTTTTTCTTTACCAAAACATTCCTAGTGGGCTCACTATTAAAAAACCTAAATTTGGCATGGGTCCCATAAGCAGCAACAGAGATATACAACTTTAAAATTTCACGGGTCGCGCCTGCTTGACTGTTCCTAACAGAACAACAAGAGGCGCATTACAAATGCATCCCTTTACTATCCAGCTACAAAAGCCTAGAATATCCCACTTCTCTCGCTCATTCGTACCCAGGATCTCTAGATTATGGAACAAATTGCCTGCAGAGGTTTTCCTTTCCCCTCCCAACCTCCAATCCCTTAAATCTTGTTTCCATAGATTACATATCCCTTCTCTTCAAACGCCCACGGTACGTTAGTACATTGGATTGTCTACGGAAGTCTACGTGGACTGTCTCAGATAAAAAATAAATTTGGTCTGCTTTCTTTTATGAACTTTTGACGTACATGTGGATCGTATATATCGAAAACTCACTCTTTGCTACTTTTGTTATTTTGAGATATTAAGAAAAGCCGTTTTTAATAGACTCTTTAGTCTTAGGGGGTAAAAGTTGACTTACGAAGCTGAATTAGTTGTTTGTGTGTTTGTGTAGTTTATCTTTTTTTACATTACAAGCTATAGAAAAATTCAAAATTAAGATTTTTCATTGGTAAAGAGTGAGTTTTGCATAAAACTTTAATAAATTTTGTAAAAATAATGGAAGCCATTTAAATGCAAAGCAACGGTATTTATTTCAGAAAAATATTACGAAATTTACAAATTGTATTGAGTGAGTTTTGCATATGACGACCACAGGGGAAAAACAGGGGATGTCACAAAATATCAGAAACTAAGTTACCATCGCCTTAGCGAAACCTCTATATTTTACCATCAACCCAAACCCAGGGGAAGAACATGTCCGCCAATATTCGTATTTAAAGGAACCATATATTGGAGAAAAGCATGGAATGTCCATGTCGTACATGGTAAAAACTGGGAATGTCCAGGCAATTCATTTTTAGAATGAATTATTTGAGTTCCTGCCAGTGATGCCAGATCTGCAGAATATTCTGCAATATGCAGGGTTTTACAGGCTCATTTGCAGAATTGCAGATTTTTATAACTAAAATGCAGAGTTTTAGTTTGTTGACAATTATATTTTTATTTTTAAATATTTACGCATTTTGGATAGCATGCCTAATAATCTATAATCCATTCAGATACAGTTTTGTAGTTTGTATACTTGTTTCACTATCAATGCCACCTGGTGTTTGGAAAAAGATAATATTACATTATTTCATCATTTTTTATACAATAAAGTTCGTCAAAAACTACGATCTGAGATTCTTTATATAACCCTTCCGATTTTTTCCACAGTACGGCACTGATTTTTAGAATATGCAGAAAAATCGCTTCGTTTGCAGAGTGCTTATCTGGCAACACTGGTTGCTGCCTTAGTGTTTAATTTGTCTTCAGTAGTACAGAGTGTTTTGTCTGGTTTCTGAAATTGTTTTTCATGTTGAGCAGGCAGAAAACTACTATAATTAACCCTTCGAAGTGCAGAATCTAAGACTAAATAAAATGTTATATAAAACATAAATATTTTTTAAATACAAGCTTGTATTATTTATATGTACAAAACCGAAAAAAATAAGTACCTAGAGTTTTTTCATTGGGGCAATGCTGAATGCTATTTATAAGTGGACGTAGTTCGAGTGGGTGGATCCTAATAAAAGTAGTATCAAAGTTATCACTGAAATAATATATTATCTTAAATTTATTGTGTTACAAGCTTGTCGCGCGCGGAAAGTTTATACAGGCATTAATTTTGTTTGGCAGAAATTGTAAGTATGTACCTAAGTATGTATTTCTTTCTTTTCTATTCACGCGACCATCTTTTAAGGCAATACATTTAACATAATTTGTTATATCTGTTTGAGTGATAACTTTGATACTACTTTTATTAGGATCCTCCCACGCGAACTACGTCCACTTATAAATAGCATTAAGTATTGCCCCAATGAAAAAAACTGTACTTATTTTTTTCGTTTTAGTACATCTAAATAATAAAAGCTCGTTTTTAAAAAGTATTTTTTATATAACATTTTGTTTTCAAATTTTTAGTTATGTCCTAACCTATGCAATTCTGATAATGCATCATTATTACAAAGACTTTTACCTGTTACCGTATTCTACTCGTCAAACCCTTGCATTTGATACTCATATCAGGGGGATTGTGAAAAAAGGTAATCCGCCATCTTGTGGCGTCTGTCATATTAGATTTAGAACAATATTAGATATACTATATTGCATTGTTACCAGACTTATACACGTGTGAAAAATTTCAAAGCTCTAGCTTAATTAGAACTAGTCGAAATTTTGATTGCAATGTTTGACCTAAACATACATACATACAAACAAACAGATGAAGTTAAATAAAAGCTTGTAAAAAGTAAACACACCATATGTAAGGAGATATCCCTTCACTTTTACCTGCCAAAACCTTGTTTGTTATCATATCAAGGTACTCGTAATTAAAATTATGCGCCGCATGCCGGTACAAATGCAAAACAGTTTAAGTAATGTTCAGGAATACTTTTACATGAATGTTCAGAATATTTTCTTTATTGGTCATTGTATTTGTTGACATAATTAAGTTTAATATACACGTATATATGTACATACATAAGTATTTCTACAAGTATATAATGGCGGAACAGAAATTACATTTTTATGCTCTGCTCTAGCTTTATTATACTGGAATTTGGAAAAAACGGTGATATTAGAAAAAATATTTGCTATATTCGAACTGAGAACACATACAAGTGCCAAGCTGACAAACCCATACTGTAACATATCAAGCATTTTTCAAAATCAGCAGTAATTTGGAAATTATTGAAGAAAAAAGATTCCTAAATCGTTTGTCAGTATATCCTTAATGTAAAATGCTTTGACATGATTTGGGAAATGGGTCAGAAAGGTAAGAGTGTTGGAATATATCCAGTAAAATTCCTGTTATTAGGGAGACTTACTTTTCTCTAAAAAATAGAAAATTATTAAATTGGCACTAATCAAATGTAGATATCCTATTAAGCTGACCACACTTCGGGCGCCTCGCCCTTCCATCCTACCCCCTTTTTCAGTTACAGTAGAATTATCTACTACTTTTTTGCGATTTACCATTTGCTAATCCAAAACTCATTTTTCTCAGATTTGTGCAGGATGTAAATTCTTGACAGTGTGGTGAACATTTCTTGTAAATTTTATGTATTATGACTAATTATTTTATTTTTAACTTTTTGATAATGATGGATAGAGTACCATGAAGCGTCTGGAGATTGGGGGTAGGATAGTCCTGAGAGCTGTAAAAACGTATTTACAGTTAAAAGAGCTTTGATGGAATTCACACAAATTTTAACTTTTATGATAACAAAAGTGATAGGGTGATTTTGAATTCAAAGACGCATCGAGAGTTAACATCCTTGATTCTATCCAAAGGAGAGCTATTCGACTAATCAATGATCCAGTCCTTACGAGAAAATTCCCCTTCTCTCGCTCATCGCCGCGCTGTTGGGGATTTATCCCTTTTTTACCGCTACGGATTTTGCTCTGAAGAAGTAGCCGCTATAATTCCCCTAACTGTTCCTAACAGAACAATATACACGTTACATATGTATCCCTTTACTGTGTAGCTTCAAAAGCCTAGAACATCCCACTTCTCTCGCTCATTTATATCTAGAGTTTCCAGATTATGGAGCAAATTGCCTGCAGATGTTCCTGTCCCAACCTTAAATCCTTTAAATCCCGCGTCAATAGATTACATTTCCCTTCTCTTCAGACGCCCATAGTACTTTAGTACTTAGGCTTGAAGTCTACGTGGGCTGCCTCAGATAAAAAAAATCTTTTTCATTTCGTCAATACTTTAGGATACAGTATTTTATTTAAACTCACTCTTCTGGTTTTGTTCTCCAACACAAACATGCATTTTTATTTTTAAATGCATATCTCACCGCATGCCAGTGATAATAATTTTATAATATTTTTCCATCTTGATTATATTATTGAAGCTTGAAAGCATATTTCTTATTATTTAAAGTATGACGGCAATATAGGCCGATAAATATGTAGAATAATTATCTATACTTCAGAGATGAATCTTAAGTATTTAATAGCCATCGAAATCTAAAAACACTTGGGCTTGGGATATTATTATTTCTGATAAAAATCACACACATCAAGAATTATCTCATTTCTTTTTCAAGTTCTTGTTAGCTCACCTCTTAGAAATATAATACTGGAAAACTCATAAAGAATCATGAAATATTGTAAATTAAAAAATGAGAAAAGTACAATTTTAAAATCTCACAAACCTGGTAATGGAAGTAAAAAAATAAAGTAGTACTTATTTTTATTTTAAATAACAAATATTTGTTCCAAACAAATAATAATTTACCTATTTTAGTATTTTGTTAATGGTCGAATTGTCCCATTCAAAAACAGGATTTAACATTAAAAATATCCTGGTTAATTTATATACACAAAAAATTTAAAACCTAAAGAGGTAGACGACATATTAAATAATAATTATTATCATTACTAATTAGGAATCATACACAATATTGACTTCCATTGACTGATCGAATTATATAATTGGTATCAAAACGTCAAAAGCAAAAATAAACATCTGTTAAAAATATAATTTTTACAAAAGAGAAAGTATTGTATGGTTTTACTAATTTATGTCGTGAGTGTGGTCCTGTTTTAACAACACACGCAAATATTTTTTTTTTAAAATAGTCGACGTAATAAAGTGATAATTAAAAACACGCTTTACTTAAAATATTGTGTACATGGTGATATTTTTGCCAATTTATAGGGTATTATTTGTTTTATACTCTTAGTATCATTTTACTTAACTACTGGCATTCAGTGCCTTTAAAATAATATAAATATTTTATATACAGGGTGGTCGTAAAGTAAGGAATAAATTCATTATCTCGCAAACTACAATTTTTTAAAAAAATCGCTCGGACCCGTCGAATTTGTTTTTTGATCGCGCATATTCTGACATAAAATGTAGATATACAGGGTGTTCCAACTAAGAGTGACAGAAAGAATATTTTTTTCTTAAATGGAATCCCCTGTATATTATTGCATATTCGGATTCTTCGGAATATTCTAAACATTTTTCATGTAGCATGTGCTATACCTTAGCTCAAGTGTTTTGGAGTTATTCTCATTCAAAATTTGAAAATCAGATATTTCGCCACAAATCAAGACTTGCACTGATTCGTGCACGCTGACTTCAATTTTTTAACCCAACACTCAACACCGAGATCGGCCGCCCAGGAAAACTTGTATTCTAACTAGGCTTTGGATTTATGACGCGAGAAGCAAGAGAATTAATGTCAATAGTTAATGATATTGTCAGTTTTATGTGTATTTTCGTAACGTTTTATTAGTTTTGAAAAAACTTTTTCCTTGTTTTCATAACTAAATTACATTAAAATACGGCTCAATGAGAAAGAGCGCATAGAGGTTTTGATGATGATGGGCTACGGTGATAGAGATAGAACACAGCAAGAAGTTTGTGAGTTATTTAATCAAAAATACCCCATTCGTCCGCCAATATCACAATCAACAGTAAGCAAAATGGAGCACAAGTTTAGGCAATTCGGTCATGTAAGAGATGTCCCTAGGTGTGGTCGTCCTAAAGTTGATGAAAATCAACAATTAGAAGTCTTACTGGCGGTTCAAGATAACCAGCATGTGGTGTCTAGGCAGGTAACAAGGGACGTGGATATTGGAAAAACAACAGTTCTTAAAATACTGCATAAAAATAAATTCCATCCATATAAAATGCAAGTTCTCCAAGAACTTTTGGAAGGAGACTTTGAGAGGCGCCTTGAATTTTGTGAGCGGTTACAGGATATGTGTTTCGAGAACAGAAATTTGGTAAAAAATATAATTTTTCCCGATGAGGCCACTTTTTGCTTAAATGGTGACGTAAATATCCAAAATTATCGATATTGGTCCACTGTAAATCCACACTGGATGAGGGAAGGACACACACAATTTAATCAAAAAATCAATGTGTGGGCTGGCGTTGTTGATGACACTATTATAGGGCCTTTCTTTTTTGACGTAAATTTAACAGGCGAGAGATACTTGAGTTTTATAGAAGAAGAACTTGTTCCAGCTCTGGCCACCCTTTTTCCTGAGTTAGAACGTCCCGATTTGCCGCATCATAATATCTGGTTGCAACAAGATGGTGCTCCGCCACATTTCGCTGTGGGAGTTCATACTTATTTGGACGATACTTTTCCAAACAGGTGGATTGGAAGAGGTGGTTTTATTGAGTGGCCGCCAAGGTCACCCGATTTAACACCACCCGACTTTTTTTTATGGGGATACCTTAAGGGAAAGTAGTCAAAAGCCAGCCTGCAAATTTAGATGATTTAAAAAATAGCATCCCGCAAGAAATTCGGCAAATTACACCCCAAATGGTTAGAAATGTTCAGCAAGAATTTGTAGATCGGTTAGGCTATTGTCAGTTGACCAACGGAAGACACTTCGAACATTTACTTAAGAAAAATTAGGTTTAAGTTCACCAAACTGTTTTTTCGATAAATAAAATATTTTTAAAATAATTTTATTCTTTGTTTTCTCCATAACTTTTTTCCACTTTTCAAATTTTGAATGAGATTAACTCCAAAACGCTTGGGCTAAGGTATAGCACATGCTACATGAAAAATGTTTAGAATGTTCCGAAGAATCCGAATATGCAATAATATACAGGGGATTCCATTTAAGAAAAAAATTTTATTTCTGTCACTCTTATTTGGAACACCCTGTATATCTACATTTTATGTCAGAATATGCGCGATCAAAAAACAAAATCGACGGGTCCGAGCGATTTTTAAAAACAATTGTAGTTTGCGAGATAATGAATTTATTCCTTACTTTACGTCCACCCTGTATGATGTTTTTTACAGTTTTATGAGCAGATGCTAAATCTTGTGGCAATAGTAACGAACTTGCTTTACCGAATATGTTTTAGTATCGAATCAAGTTTTTTTTTAATGGTACTTTGAACCGACACAACTGCAGATATTGATCTGACAGTAATCATCATTGGTTTGAAGAAACACACACTCAACATCCTCAGAAATGACATGTATGGGCTGGAATCCTAGGACGTCCAACGTCCAATAATTGGTCCTGTTTATTGGCGTGCCTCTTTATTTAAATTTTCTGGAAAAGTCTGATAGTCAGTTCCGGATTAGCCTATAAACAAAGTAAGCAACTGCTTAGGGCATCACGTCTCGGGGGGCACCAAAGTCACAGACCAGAAATGAGAGGTGCCTCATATGGAATTTAAAAATCCGCGAGCAATTAAATACGTAGGCGACGATCCGATAATGGTCCGTCCGATCACCGTCGATTTCAGAGAAAAGAAAGGGTGGTTAGGATGCGCTTCAACGAGTGCGCATCCAATTTTATTGGAACGCAACGAAGGCTGACATTTTGAACAGGAACTGTCACTTCCCCTACAAATTTGACGTTCCGAATGGTGTTATTATTTATTTTTGTTATTTATTTCGTTCACTTTCAAATTATTTTTTTGAAGAGTTTCTTTGTATGTTTTGTTCATTTGTGTTATTTTTTAAAAGTTTAGTTTTGCGTTAGTAATTTAGGTATAGTTTAGTGTTTTTGTTTTATTTTGTATGTGCGTTCAAATCGTGTTATTGTATTTACTTTAGTGTAGTTTTAGACTAAAAACTATGTCGTGTTCAGCCAAAGAACGTAAAAACCAACGCAGACTATTACAAATATCATCAGGAATTTCATTTTATGAGTATGTACAGGGTGTCCCATTTTCGGCACTTTTGCGGGGTATCTCCCTTATTTTTAAAGATAGAGGGTTGCGGTTTTCGCGACAGTGTGCTACTTTTTGATGAAACGAAAGATGGCATAAAAATATTTTTCATGGCCCCCTTCGTTTTTGACATACAGGACGAAATTGATTTTTTTCCATTTTCGGACCCCCCTCGCATTTCAGTTATCTTGTAACTTATAAAAAAAGTAAAAATGGAACCTATTAGAGTTTTCTACGTAGAATCGAGTGGCGTGGTTAGATTTTCATCAGATGTGATATTTTGCGAGATATTAACCAAATAAATGTTTTTTTAAATGGAACACCCTGTATATTTCTTAACCATTAAGTTTCCCCTTTCGAGAGCTTTTCAAAAATATATAACACTTTATAGTTATTTGTTATTTTTAGCCCTTAAATCGAACTATTTAATTTTAAACTTTAATTTTGCGTAGTTGGCCGTGTTTAACAAGTGGTTTAACGGCAATTCAGGTATTTAGATTTAAAAAAGAAACTGGTTAAATCCTGTATTTTCATTAATTTATTAAAATTGGTATTATTTTTAACCTACAACACTACTTGTTATCTAGATATATAGAAAATCCTAACCAGAACTAAAACTGTTTAGTTTTTAATCACTTAAAGATTACATTAGTTGTCTTGAATTGTTAATAGCAAATAAAAGTCAAATTTAAAAACAAAACATACAAAACTTTAGGTAACGAAAAGAGCTAGAATGGATTAAATGGACTAACTCTTTTCGTTACCTAAAGTTTTGTATGTTTTGTTTTTAAATTTGACTTTTATTTGCTATTAATAATTCAAGACAACTAATTTAATCTTTAAGCGATTAAAAACTAAACAGTTTTAGTTCTGGTTAGGATTTTCTATATGTCTAGATAACAAGTAGTGTTGTAGGTTAAAAATAATACCAATTTTGATAAATTAATGAAAATACAGGATTTAACCAGTTTCTTTTTTAAATCTAAATACCTGAATTGACGTTAAACCACTTGTTAAACACGGCCAACTACGCAAAATTCAAGTTTAAAATTAAATAGTTCGATTTAAGGGCTAAAAATAAAAAATAACTCTAAAGTGTTATATATTTTTGAAAAGCTCTCGAAAGGGGAAACTTAATGGTTAAGAAATATACAGGGTGTTCCATTTAAAAAAACATTTATTTGGTTAATATCTCGAAAAATATCACATCTGATGAAAATCTAACCACGCCACTCGATTCTACGTAGAAAACTCTAATAGGATCCATTTTTACTTTTTTATAAGTTACAAGATAACTGAAATGCGAGGGGGGTCCGAAAATGGAAAAAAATCAATTCCGTCCTGTATGTCAAAAACGAAGGGGGCCATGAAAAATATTTTTATGCCATCTTTCGTTTCATCAAAAAGTAGCATACTGTCGCGAAAACCGCAACCCTCTATCTTTAAAAATAAGGGAGATACCCCGCAAAAGTACCGAAAATGGGACACCCTGTACATATGTATTGTTATTTTACTACCAAAAAATAATTTCCCTTAAAGCTATCAAACTTATAATTTTAACTATGAATATTATTTATTAGGTCTACAGCAAATTGTTTGAAATTATAAATAGTACAGTCCTTAATGGGCAATTTTTTTTTATTTCATAATACAAAAGTGCTCCATTCGAAAAAGCTTATCGCCAAAAGATTAGAATATTTTTGATCAAATTCACCCTCGAAATAGCGGTCAAACATCGCTCATTATGAAAAGCAGCAATCTCCAATATAAATTAAAATGCATATTATAACTATAAAATCAGCAGGCTCGGACAGGCTTATGCCACGTTCGCATCAGTGTTGCCACTGTTGCCATACTGAGTTCTTTATCGCGAATTAAGCTACTTTCAAATATAAATTATTATTTATATTTATTAAACACTAAATACGTATTATTATTTGTAAAAATCGGAGTTCCCATATTGGGCCATTTTTAATTTTCAATTTTTATTTTTTAAAAAGGAAGTAAATTTTACGAAATCTGGTAAAAATAATTGTTTTATGTTTTTCCGGTAAAAAATTCGTAAAATTCAGATTTCGCGCATTTTACCAATTTAGTTTCTGGTTAAAATGGTGAAATTTAAGATTCCTGTATAGTTTTCGTATTTTGTTTTCGGGATGCAAAAAAAAAACAATTAAAAACAAAAAAAAAACAATTTTTTGTTTTTCTTTCAAGTTTTTTATTTGATTTAAAAAACGTTTTTTTTTACATCACTATATGAATGTTATGCGTTGGTTTTTATTATACTTAATACCTTCTTTCCTTTTTTCTTATATTCCAAGTACATAATGATCTTTTTGTAATAAATATTTGTTAAAAACGTGACAGGAGCCAGATACTAAAATTTTTTTAAACCGGTATTAGAAGTTGGGGGCCCATAGGCGAGGAGTGCTTAGGGCATCAAGGAGTCTTAATCCGGCACTGCTGATAGTAACAACCACTGAAGATGAAAATAAACATTATGATCCATTTTTCCAACAAGACGGAGCTCATTTTTATTTACCACTCAGGGAATTTTTAAATAATGAATTCTCGGAGTGCTGGATTGTTCGACGTGGATTTATTGAATGGCCACCTCGTTCTCCGGACCTTGCTCCTCTCTTCTAAAAGAACGACTACTCGTATACTTAACAAAGCCCTAAAATTTGGATGAGTTACGCCTAAGAATGGTCAACGTCTGCCAAGAAGTAACACCTGCCATTAGTGCCATTCCCGAAAATATGAGAAGTGAGTTCCAAAATTGACTTTATTACTGCCAAGAAGGTCATTTTGAACAATTTTTAAAGTACCTAATAAGAGAAATAAAGTTATTTAAATTTTTACTTTTTCTCACGATTTTTAATTTTTAAAGGCTTGCAATTTAAAAACGAATTAAGATGTTTCTTTTCTGAAGACCTTTAAAATGAGGTACCACACGGCATAGGGTTGCATTTAAAATTTTTGACAACTCAAGCATCGCTCCTCAAGGGGGTTGAAAATGTTAAATTATATCATAAAGTAGATTTATCAACCAATAAGATACACCTAAAATTTGGCGTCTCTATTTTTACTAATAGCATACTAAGACTTTTCGAATACCCTGTATAATCTGTCCCCAGAGCGTTGGATTCCTGACTAAATGTAGACCGAGATTTAATTTAGCAGCATAAATATTACAAAGTCAATAAGTGCAAGATGCAAAGCCGTTTTGTCGTTATGACAAATTATAATGTTCTACAGGCTATTTGAAAATGACAGGCCACTTATCACTTATCAGGCCAGGCAGGCCTAAAAAGAGACAATCAAACGGACAGAAAAATTCCTCATCATTTTGCTAGTTTACATGTCTCAACCATCTTGTTTTTGTGTGTTTCAAATCACTTATTATTCTTTCTGACAGGCCATAGAGACTGTTGGCCTGAGGGCCAGAAAGAGGTAAAAACTGATAACTTAATAAGCGTATTAATACATCAGGATTTCGGTTTGGGGATGCTTAAAAATTGACAAAGAGGGGAGGAGAATTATCGTATACAAATTTATCAAATAATGCAATGCATGGAAAAAAGTAAAAAAAAATCAGTCTTGTGGGTGATGCAACCCCATGGCTCCCTTGAGTACGCGATTGGGGATTACTCCCTTGAGGTCGCCGTTGTGTAAAAAGAAACAGGCTATTTTTTATTATCGAATAAAACTAAAAAATGTGCTTGCTTATGCTTATGCCATGAAACCAAGTAAGATTATAATATCCAAATAAGCTGTATTTTTTTAATGATGCTCCATAATAAAAATAGTCTTTTCGCAAGACTTCTTAAATGTTAAGGTAGATCATTTTGTAAATACGGTTATGTTTCGATTAGGTCCGTTGAAAAAAATAGACAAAGTGACTATAATATTTTTTTTATTAAAAAACTGTCCTAGTTAATAATTTGTCTTTTAAATATAAAAGGAACATTTCAATTGTTTGTACCAAAACGTACAATAATACTGATTTTGAATTTAAAAAAATATTAAGTTACCTATCTAAAGTAATAAATAAATATCTTACAACCTAATATTTCGGATACGCTACTTAAAAATAACAAAATAAATAAATAAATAAAGAATTTTTTTTTTACAAATTCAGAGAACACAGTTTAACAGCTAAGTAATGTAAGTGTAACGTTGTACAAGCCATTGTTAAAATATTTCCTATTGCTACAGACATATGGACATTTCTAAATGCTTTATGGATTTTGACGTAGTGTGGGCACTTGAGAAGTTTTCCAGGTACCAGTTTTCCAACTTCCAATCCTACGCCTGCCTCTTTTTCAATTTCAGTTTTGACAGCAATTAAGGCGAGTAGTGGGGGAGTCAAATAGAGGAAGATCGTAAGTTCAGTTAGGAAGCAAAGTGACATTGCAAACGCCTGTAACAAAAAAAACAACATTAAGAATATTGCATAAATGTATTTTTTAAACGTAATTTCTATTATTTCGGTAAATCTGTGAATTGTTTAATAAATCATTGAAACATGTTTAGTATTTTGTGTAACAACAATAGACAACAAGAATAAAATTTGTCTACATGATTTTTCTACTTCTTAGTTTAAGAATTAGCTATTTTCTGCTGAACACTGCTAGATATTGAAATTTAGATCAAAAATACTCTAAGTACAGAGAAAACGGCAGATATTTACCTGAACTCCAATCTCCAAATTCCTTAATTCATCATTTTTGACTCTTAAGAAGATTGCCAGTGTAATCAGACTCAGAAACGCATTCAGCAAAAAGTACTTTGGAAAAAGTACTTGCTGAACGCTCCCAAAGGTATGTCTGGGTAATGAGAAATAAAGGGCCAATCCAGAAATGAACGTCATCCAAATTTGGGCACCGAAGTGGGCACTAAAGGAACCCAAGTAAAGAAGAGTCCATACTGGTGATAATCCGGCCGTTGGTGACTTGCTTGAGAAAAAGAGGAAGGCTATACAAAGTACTGCTAATGATGTGACTACGTGAGCTGGTTGAGTCGTATGGCACAATATTCTGAAAAACAAAAGAGGACGTGAGAACATGCACGTTTGGTACTAAAAAGTACCTTAATTATTTCTTGTTTGATTTAATCAGTCTAAGATAATCATATCAATTACGTCAGTTATAAAGATGTTGCTGATAATCTTTTTAATGGTATTAAATTAAGTAATTAGCAAAATTTTTATCTTAAGTGGGTAACACGAAGGTATGTGTGTTTTTTTTTAAATATTCTTAATGGAAGTTAAAATGCTTAAGGTTAACCTATACTTTCCTTGTTAAATATTTATTATAGTGTTTACCATATCATTTAACAATTTAATGACGATAATTATAATTAGTGATAATATATACGACAAACGAGGTTGTAAATAATAATAAAATATTTATTTTGTTTGCCCACCGCAATATCATGGATTAATAAAAGAGCGGAATGATGCCAAAGGTACAGTAACCCCCCCCCCCCCTTCAAAATAAAAAAGTCTGTAGGCGATTTATAAGAGATTGTAAATTTTGATTATATAATCTTTAACTGGCATTTTTTAAATTATTTCTTTGCTCCTTATCATATGACTTTGTTCAAGATGCTGATGTGAGTGATGTGAGATGTTTGATGTTGATGGGTCAGCAGATATACTTACTTGTATGCCGGTGTATCGCTGAAGGATTTAAAATAGTCGTTGAGACCGAAGAGTGCATCTTTGGTCCATATTGTAGCCACTGCCAAGACATCCTGAGAAAGTTGCGCTTCTTTCGAGTTAACTCTTTTATCTTCGATGGTGTAAAGATCTCCTAGAGGTACTTTTTGGAATTTAGTCCTTGAGGAAAATTTGAATTGGTTGTTTTCTTTTGGCACTCTTCCTACACACATTTTAATTTTTTTAATTTCACTGAACTGATAAAATACTTTAAGACTTCGCACGAGATAGATTATAGATCTTAAGTCGAACTCGAGAGGTTCTGTTTAATCACACTGTATGTATCAATGAGATACTACAAATAGTCTGCGTTCGATCTTACAGTTAGTGTTTTTATAATCGTTCGTTCCCCCACCAGCTAATATTCACAAAAGTAGGGATGGGCAAATGTATTGTTCGATATTGAAAGATATACCTACATACGTTTGGATATTGTTTGGAACACGCAAAAACTAATAAACATATGAATTTATATGTTTGCGGGGAGTTAACTTTCATAAAAAAAATTGTTTCGCTGGGCAAACTTTCGGTGTGACGTAATGAAACGTAAAAAAATGACCAAAAGATAATTTTTTAAATGACCAAGCAAAGACGTACATATATGTATATGTATAAATATACCAGCTTTCGTCCGCGGTATAACAGTTTTACTTCATTACAAACTTTGATATAGGGTTATTTCACTTCCCTTAGGGGGTGTGTGTGTGTCCCGTGTTTAAACATTTATTTTTTAGAGTAGGTACTTTTATGAAGTTTCGAGTTGATAGGACCATCTAATATTTTGTCTCCAAACAAAGTTTGAACCCCTGTTTCACTCCCTTAGGGGTTGAATTTTGAAAAACCTTTCCTTAGTGCATGCCTACGCTATATAAGAATTCTATGTGCAAAAATTTCAAGTTTCTAGACCCAGCGGTGTGAACTGTGCATTGATACGTCCATTTCTTCTTTTATATATAGAGAGATAAACAAAAAAGCTTATTCGGAGTTCTTTTTTCTGTAAATTAGGAGGAAGAATGTCTCTAATAACCTCGGCAAACCTGAGCAAACTGATCCGCTTATGCTTTTTTAGCACGTAGCTTTTCCAATTAAACCCTTCCTTTTTGGAGATAATATCTTCACAACAGTTTGAAGCAATTAAATAACTTTTTGGGGTTTTTGCTATTGCATACTAGGTAAATAATGTATTTTTTAATAGTTTGAGCTTTGTTTTCTCGTCCGAACCATAAAATACTTCACTCCTTCCAACTTACACAATCCAATTCCTTAAATCCCGTGTCAATGCATCTCTCTTTGTATGAGTACTCAAGCTTGAAGTATATGTACGTATACGAAAAGGACAGGTGCATAGATCTTGAACAATAAATGTTGGAGTGAAGAGTACTATCGTCAGCATAACTGTGGATGGGACTGGTAGTTGAAGAGAGCCAGGTCATTAATGTGAAGAAGAAATGGGGTTAGTGCCAGGACTGAACCTTGAGGTACGCCAGCGTTAATAGGATGGAAGGTAGATGAGTGACTGTCCACTACGATAGATATGCGCCGATTAGAGAGGAAGCTACCGATCCATGTTCATAGTTTGGGGGGAAGACCGTTAGAAAGTGGTTTGTTTGATTGGGAGTGCGACATGCCCATAGGACATTCCATACTTGGTTATAGGCCTTGGAAAGATTAAGACCAACAATCTGAGATTCGCCATGAAATTCGAGGGACTTGCTCCAGTTATGTGTGACAAAGCTAAAGAGATCAGCTGTGGACCTTTGGTGACAGAATCCGTACTGTGTATCATAAATGATTTTGTGTGTTTCTAGATATTTTAAAATTTGCAAGTTGATCGCTTTTTCCATAACTTTGCTGACAACAGAGAGAAGTCTATAATTGGATGGAAGGGACTTGGAACCTTTCTTCGGGACATGCTGCACACGAGCACTCTTCCAGCTAGACACTCTTGTCATAGGAGATCTGGAAAAGACGAGTTAAGATAGGTACAATTTCTGAAGCGCATTTTTTAGAAGAATTGTGGGAATGCCATTCAGACCGAAATACTTTTTGGTGTCAAAAGATAAAAGAATTTTTTGAACTTGTTTGACCTGAAGTATTACTTCGCACATTTTATGGGATACAGACGTAGCGGTTGGAAGAGCGAAATTGGCAGGAGGAATTATGGTGGAATTGGCAGCGAATTGTTTGGCAAATAGTTCAGATTACTCTTTAGATGTGGAGATAATTTCGTTTTCAGAGGTCAGGGGAGGAAAAATTCTTCTGCAGAAGTTTTGACTAATGTTTTTGGCAAGTGGCCAGAAAGGGGTCTCCAGTGGCCGAGTTGATACGGCGCCAGCTTTGCAACCGAGAGGCGCGGGTTCGAATACCGCTTCGACCATGGATATTTTGTGATTGTTGTTGGAAGGTGGTAGAGAAATTCTTCCTCGACGGAGGTGGTACCACCCCACACATCCTCTTAAAGGGCTGGTGAAATCCCTACGAATGTTTCCAGCTCTGGATGTGTGAGTCGATTCCCCAGTACACCCACGGTACATAGTACTTTGACTTCGGTCTTCGTGGGCTGTCAGAAGATAAAAAAGAAAGATTTGCTGCCGTTAGGACAGGGGAGCACTTTATCTTTTATGCTGTTGTTAAAAGCCTTTTTGGGACTCTAAAATAGTTTGATTGTAATGATTTCTTGCCTGGGTGAAAATTTAACGGTTTTGCGGGTGTGGGATTTGTTAAAAATTTTTGAATTACCATCCTCTGTATAAATTTTACTGGAGCAAAGCATGTGGTAAAGCTAAGTTACCGGTCATAGGACAAAATAAATATCGATATCGAATTTTTAGACTTGCCCGTGTCTAGTGATAAGTGCTGTTAAATAATTCTTTACATATTTTCTTCTTCCATCGTACAAACTGCACGAGGTTTTTACGTATGACAGATCGTAAATAGGCTAATACCACCCGCGTCACAGGAGCTACGTATTGAGGTATAATAAAAACAGAACGGATTCCCTCAATAAGATATTGACATCATGAGTTTGGAAATTTACCAGAATGCGCCACAGACGCCTTATTTTTTAAATTTGCGATGTTTTCTGAGGATTATTGTGTGAACCCACACAAATATCTACATACATTAACGAAAATAGATCCTCAAAACTGCACGTAGCTATTGTGGACGTTGTATAGAAAGAACAGGCCCTTTTCATTCGTCGTAGAAGTTGACTAGAAAAAGTAAATACTCAAGTACACTTGCCCTATGACGTCCTTTTTTGGTAAAAATAAGATTTTTCTCTACCAAGTGAAATGTTAGACATGGCTGTATGTTGGTAATAGTAACAACAATTCGATCTTCATACATTTTTTGCAGATCCGGACCTGTATAAGTATAAAGAGACCTTGTAATTTTCATTATAATTCCAATTTTTCTATCTCTCGTTCAAGAAAACATAAACAAGTTACGTTAGGTCAAGTAATCATAATTTTGTGCAAGATCACTGACTTCAAACGCAAACTATAATGTAATCTATGACTTGGAGACCCAGCTACTGTCGTCAAACTTTTGGAATATTAAAGCATTTACGTTATAAAATAATTTATTATAGAACGTTGTGTTTCCTTTACTATTTTATAAGACAATTCTGACACACATTTACATAGTGTTTATGTATATCGACAAACGCGCACTAAAAATCAGTGTTAACTTCTGATAACTATTGTGCAGTTGGTAGCTACCGTCAATAGTACAGTAAAAGTACTACTTAAGTGGTCTTAAGAAAACATTCATTTGAATATGTAAATTTTTTCCAACATATCACTGCTCTTCAATAATGAATATAAAGTTTTTTTACAAGGCATATGGTTTTTACTTTTAAACAAATATGTCCTGAGCCGTTAAAATTTTTAAAAAGATAAATAAATATCTATATCTACATAAGTGTATACATATATAACAAACCTGACCACATTGTGCAGTTTGTACAAGACAACTAGATGCAGACATATGCACTTTAAATGTATTAAAAATATTATCGACAAAATACTAAAAATCATGTTGATTGAAACGGTAATTGGTAAGGCATATTTAATACGTAGGTGTGTACTTACATAATTTTAATTTTTCTATTTTTTAATAGTTGCAAATTGGGGGAATATGATATAGGTAAAGGTAATCATTCAAGATCGTATTACATAGGGGGAAATTTATCGAAATCTACAGAGTTTGTAGGTTTAGGGCGATCTCTAGTAAGAATGAGGTAATGAAGAACTTATATATCTGACCTTTACCCTAAAATTGCGTAAAAACTATCTGATTTTCCTAATTATATAATTATTTAAGAATAAAAAAATTATTTCCCGTTGTCTTTTACCGAACTATCGAAGAATCATTTAGGTAATTTGCGTCATTAGTTACCATAATTCTCTACTGGCAATTCCCATTCCCACCTGTGGTACTTTACTAAAGTTTGATTAATATCCTTTTTTCAAGTAAACACTAGCTATTTTCTACAAAAAAAAATCCGTGCAACTATTAGCCTGCTCAAAGATAGAATTTAGTGTGCAAATCTTTCTAAGGCGTCACAATAATCCCATAATTAATAGCAGTTATTAGTGTCATTTCACGATTAAAGTTAATGCTGAGATTTATGACTTGCGTGTCATAGTGTCGTTTTTCGTAAAATGCAACTACCTGATATGATCTTATAATTTAAAAAATAAAGTGGATTCGATAATTAAGTCAGGGTAAGCCGCATATTTATTGGGACGGTCAGTTTTTTAATTGGCAAGCAGGTAGATTTTTCTTGCTCCGTTGTCCAGCAGGATGGCTGAAACTGCAACAATAAAAAACCGAGAATTTTTATAGTTCTTAGTGGTTTTAGCTATTAACAACCGAAAAATGGCCTAAAACTTGAGAAAGTACGTTGAGAATACTAACAGTACATGAAATATTAATAATATACCAGAAAATACAAAAAAAGGCTAAAAAGAGGTTGTCACTGGATCCTGTTGTGTAATTGAATTGAATAAATTGACTTTACAATATTAAAAATCCTACATGCATTACAGACAGACACACGCGCGTTTGTCAGTCCGTCATCCGCTTAAAATTTGAAACTGAAAATAGGATTTTCAATATTATCTTTGCTTTTGCAGTAGCTTTAAACTTTTATGAATGCCAATCCTATTTTACTTTACCAAATGGTAATGGTAATTTAGGTAAATACCTAAATTACCACATACAGCTTGTGTATTAAAAACAAAAACATTCATCATCAAAGAAATTATCTGACACCGTAATGAGACTAATGACAGTTATATCATCCTGTGACTTACAGCTAAAATATTTTCTTTGTCTACAAATAAACAAATATCATGAAAGCCGCCAAAATGTGTTCAATTACTTGGTGATAAAGATTTAGGAAAATCGCAAACACGTGAACCTACTGGTCCTTCTTTTTTAAAATAATTTATTTATGGATCTCTAACGAACCATTCAACTTTTACAAATTAAGAAAATATTTTCTTAAAGCTTATTTGTACACAAACCTTCATATGATTCACAATACGACAGATAAACGTAAACATATACTAAATATATATATATATATATATATATATATATATATATATATATATATATATATATATATATATATATATATATATATATATATATATATATATATATATATATATGTTCTGGATAAAATTGCAACATATTCCCTAATATTATGAAGACTCAAGGCACTTTGTCACGTAGCTCCTCTCCTAAGTGAGATTTTTAACCAATTTTTAGTCGTATCAACAATATTAGCCATAGACTAAACAATATCCAGACGAACACTGCCGTGCAACGAAAAGTGGGTCTCCCTTGAGACATTTGGTCAATTTGGTGGGTTTACTGGTTTATGGTTTAAAAGTTTGTTTGTCTACCATTATATAAATATGTATACTATGTATCTACATGTAGGTATATATAATGATGTACAAACATACTTTTAAACCATAAAGCATTAAACCCACCAAATGTCTCAAGGGAGATCGGTTTTTCGGTGAATTCGAGTGTATGTCTATATTATTTATAGTCTCTGGTATCAGGTTAAGTGTCAGAAAATAGAGCATTAATTTACATACATTGCTTTTAATTTAAAAAGTTTGCTAATATGGGCAATCCCCTGAGTAAGTATGGATTTTTTCAGTTTTCAAATTTGATTTAAAAAATTTTAACTCATCCTTGAATAAACTTTTTAACAGAGCCTTGAATAGACTCTAACGTCAATGGTACACAAAAGTGGCGGATCCAAGGGGGCCCGGACCCCCCCCCCCCAAAATTATGCTAAAAATTTGAATTTATAATAGCTTTGTTTTGGTTCAAATTTAGAACGGTTCGAAATTGCATTTTTGAATTTTTACCACTTAATTTTGATTAAAATTAATAGGGAAATAAAACCTATATTATTAAGTTAGAACACAATGGATCAAAATTTTAAATAATATATTTTGATTTAATTTTGGCATCAGTGCTGGCTAAAATAAATCATGAAAAATTCGATAATTCAGTCACAAACCTTTCTAGAACAGTTCTAATTTTGAACCAAAACAAAGCTAAAATACTAATATCGAATTTTAATTTTTCATTTGGTCGCTCCCCCCCACCTCCCCCAAATCTGGATCCGCCACTGATACACGGCTTAACATCCTGGACAGAGCTTAAAGCTTAAAACTGCTGAATAATAATAATAATTAAATTAAACTTAAGTAAAGATTAGGGATATGTATAATTTTGTAAAATTTGGTTTACGATAATTTTTTTACACTTCCTGGTTGTCTAAAGAAAAATAATAGAAATTTTCCAGGATATTCTAAGGTTCGATTTTATATAAATAAAAAAGAAGCTATGTCATTATGATTTGCTTTAGATTGATTAAGTGCCTATACCTGTCGACAGATAATGATATTTAAAAATACTCTGAGATCTCTAACAGAAAATGCTTAGGGCATGACTAGTGACATATTTTATTCACGGGAGCTTAATGCACAATTTTTATATCTTCTAAATCATTATAACGTCCTCAGAGTATGCCGGTTAATCAATTACGCATGCCTTGAATTATTACTCGTGAAAGATACCATAGGTAAAAGGTATAGGTGAATGAAAAATAAAACTGTGAAAATTGCATTCGTTACGGCTTGTCGTTTGGTAACAATTCTGGGACTGCGCTTAAACGCTAAGCGTGCATATGCAGGTCACATAGCAGGATTGTATTGCAGGTTCCGTAGGATACATTTACTTGCTGGCTTAGACTCCGAATAGGGGTTTGTAGGTGTTCATTAACAATTTGCTTCAGTTCTTCTACTTTTTGTGCAGTGCGAACTTTGGGTCTCCCACTGCCTTCCTTTCTATTCACACTTTCTGTTTCTCTAAACAAAGTCACAGATCTAGTCAAACTTCGCGAAACTGGTCAAAATCCATGACTATGTTTGGAAATTCTGTTTTAAAATCCTGAATGGCGTCCCGTGTTGAATAAATCCACTGGCCATCTTTTATCATTTTACCATTTTGATCATAAAAGCTTTTTGTTCTGCCGTGATTACCATATTTAATTTTCTTCAAAATAAAAACTTCAGAACATGACAGTTCTATTTTTCATTCTCCTATACCTTTTACCTATGTTGCCTTTCAAGAGTACCTAATAAGAATTCAAGATATGCGTGATTGATCTCACGGCATACTTTGAGTACGTTTTTTTATCTTACGTTATATGTCCATATAAAAACAGTAAGCTAGGTTGTTGTGTTGCCAAGACTCTCAACAATAATTCTATGCAACACAGCCTAAAAAGATATAATATCATTGTTACCTTTAAAGAAAGAAATCCTCTCTCAAATCCTCTTTCAAAATTCGCAACTTCAAAAAGTTAAAATTTATAAAACAAATAAGACAATCCAGAGAACAGCTGTTCAACCAAGAATAAAATAATAACGCCCATCTAAACACCCAGAAATGATGTGTTGTACTAACATATAATTCACAACACTAAGCATGTACGATATTTTGTTAATACTAATAGCACTATTAAAGGGTCAAAAACAGCATATTTTCTTTCACTCGGTAATAATACTACCCCAGGAGTCATCTATTTCAATATATTAAGCCATTTTCATTACACCCTGTACATAACAGATCAAATGATTGGTGATCGTAGAAGTGATGATGTATTTTTGACCTTGAGCAATAAAGGACACGTGAGATCTTCCTGAAACCTGCACAATTACAAAAATTATCATTCGATTTTTGGGTATGTGCTTTAAGACATTTTTTCACTTTAGTACTAAGTATTTATCAGTTACCAAAAATAACCTGCTAATCATTTCCTTATTTTAATTTGTTTTACCTTCTTGATATAGTATCAACTAATTATTACATGCTATTTTAGATGTTCTTATACTTCCTATACTTAAAATAATTTGTAGTATTAATTATATAAGAATATGCCTTCTTCCTATTTTTCTAAAAAAAATTCTAATCTGAAAGGATCACAATTTCTCTGACTCGATATTTGTTAATCTATTTGTTATAGTAAATTTAGAAAGATTAAACTTGAAATGTTTGTTTTCTCTATTCTTATTAAATGAAGTCAATTGTCGCCAATTCTCATGCTGTCGTGTGCTAAGAACGTACGTCATCACAGGATTTGTCGCGAACATGAAATTTTTTAATTTTGCTATATTAGCACTTTTTATCAGTACTTCAAACAACATATTCGACGTTTCCTTAGCTTAGTCCTAATTTCATGATTTTATCAATTAATTTACATACATATGACGTTTCCACTTCCTCTGGTAAATTCATTTTGTTAATTATTTAAAAAAACATTGTTACCTTGTAATTGGGGGACTGAACATTTTCACTAGTTTAGCAGACATACACTTCAAGTCTGAAAACCAACGTACCGTGGGCGTCTGAAGAGAAGGGAAATGTAATCTTTTGATGATCCCACAGACCAACGCGAATTCGCTGGTTTTTCTATCATTGATGTTGACAATGATAAAAGAAATCGACAGCGACTGCGAATTCACGTTGGTCTGTGGGATCCTTTGAAACAGAATTGAAGGTTGGGAGTGGAAGAGGAACGAGAAACATTTGCAATCTATTTGTTCCATAATCTGGAGACCCTTCAAAGGTGATGCCGCTCCCCAGATGTGGGAAGAGTAGTCTAGGTTAGGTCTTATTTGGGAAACACAGAGAATGTGTAAGTTGGAAAGGGAGACGTATTTTCCGACTCGAAAAAGAAAATCAAGCTTTTTAGCTATATGTTGTGGTGGTGGATACTTACTAGTCCATCAGTACTTTTTATCTCAGGCCTCTTTAGAGTTTTTATTTTATTAGGTATCTAACTCTTTCGTAATAGCTGGTTGTTCTTCTCTATGTCTGTTTGTCACAACTTACATATTTACTTTCTCTAAACGTAGACATTGTATTTGCTTTTTGATTTACTTTTCTTAATTTTTGTAGCTTTAAAATACCTCTAATACTAAAAAAAAACAACGTTACGTGCCTTAATGTAGGGGTAGTAAAATAACAATAATAATTGTAAATTAAAATTGTGTACGCCAGTCCACTGACGCACTATGTATTATCAGCAGATTAATTTTATTAGTTGTAAATTTTTAAAAACGTGTGTTTTTCATAACATGTCGCAATACAATTTTTAGCACAAAAAAATAAACGCTATTTTTCGATTTGACATAATTATTGACACTGGACATGGCGTCTAATAAAAATATTTCTCTTTTATTTCATGCCTGCTCAGTGTTTTGTTTGAGGTATTTATTAGTCCAAATTTTTTTGTCATTTTTATCTATTACGGCCAGAATAGATAAAACAAACATAATTCTACAGATTAACTACTATTTGATAAGACCTTGAAGGAGGGAGGTGTGTGAGCTGATCACCTTACAAGGTCAAAAACCGTCAACTTAGTTGTAACTTGTAACCCTGTTTTAACCTTCTGTATAATCTTTATTCAATACAAATTATAAAATTTGAATATTTTCTAATTTATTTTTTATATTATTATTATTTCCTTGCAAAAAAGTCTTTGGTTAAGTGATTTTTCATATACTTCGTTTGTATAAAATCTTTAGGCCTATATGCACTAGCATTAGATACATTTTGATCAATACTGTGACTAGTAATCAACAAGCATTGTTATAATATCGCAGTGAGTCACACAACAAGAAAAATAACGGAAAAATGATTTAATAATTAAGGATAGATAAACCTTAGGCCACTTCAGATGTTAATCTTGATACCTACAGGAACACCTCTTACATTTTCTAAAAATTTTTAATTTAGTTAGTCACCAGATCAAAGTAAAATTACCATTTAATTTTAGAGATTGTTGATATTGTTCTGATTCCTTGAAAAAGTAGATACGAAAATCGAAAATCAGTTTCTTCGATTTTTAAAAGTTTGGCGTTACAACAAATTCGATAAGTACTTGTCAAAGATGATTTGGAGAAAGCCAAACATGTCTGTGTTGTTCTAAAACATTGTTTCGAAAACACATGTTGCAAATAGTGCACACGAAGATATTGTATCAGCAGTGGCTTACGTGCAAGTTCGAATGTGATTTAGTTCAATAAAACTAAAATGTTTAAATAATCATGGCTCAACACGGTCATCCGCTTAGTGTTATTTTCATTCAATTATTTCATTGGCTAGTCGGCTATTTGTCAAATAGAAGCAAATTTGCAAATAGGGACCCATTTTGCAATACGCATTAGCATAATTGTGTGAATCATTATATCTGCATGGTACTTTTAGAATTACCCAAGCACTTTAGGATCACGTACATACTTATGTACAAACGTCACTGACATTTAGGCTGATATTGTCCCCATATCTGGATTTCCCTACATCCTTTATATCATGTATTTTGGTTGATACTGGGGCTTTATATATCCGTTTTAGAAAATTAGTCATTAATTTGCAAAAAATTACCATGGATGAAAAAAGGTTCTTTTTGATAATTCCAATTATTACCATAGTTTCTAGAAAAAAGCTTCTTTTGGTTTTTTTATATATAATTTTAGTGTAGAATTAGCCATCTGTCGCCCATTATTGCACCCACAGACGCTGGATATACCAATAATCAGTTATTAATTAATTAACCACAGAATTATTAAAAAAGTTTAAGAGCTTTCGTCAATCTCTTGGGGATTTTGGTGCATGATATTTGTTCGAAAACGGTTCGATATTTTCCAAAATGAATGAAAAATTACAGAAATTTAAAATTAGCGGCTTGTACCTAAGTTTGCGGTTATTTCTTGACCAATAACTTAAATTATTAATTATTTATTATTGGGTCGTCCTTACTTACTTAGAATCTTCGACAAATTTAATTCCATGTGGTATCTTTAAATATTAAATTAATATACCGGGCCTTCTATGAAATTATGTTGACACATCTGTAGTTAAGAACATATTGAAGAGTGTTTAGAGTTGGAGACAAATATCGATATATCACGTTGCAATATCGATACAATATATTCTTAGTCTCATTCCGCCCAGCCCTAAATAGAAATTGTAGCATGCTATACATAATATAACCTTGAACGTATAGTTTTTTAATTGTTTCAAGGGTTTATATATCATAAATATAATTTTTAAAAACGGATCTACGACTGAACAAAATTTTATAGCTAAATATATTAATTTAAAGTATCATGAGATGAGGAAATGTAAATCTCATTGTTTTTATCAGAAATTCACTATTACTAAGTATCATTATTGTTTTCATTTTTTTAATTTTTTTGTCTGGCACCAAGCATTAACGCATGCCATTTCCATTTTAGTGCAATTTTTGCTCTAATCGTATTTGGTCAGTGTTGTAAAATTTCCAAAAATATATTTTTTGGAAATATTTCCGGCAATATTGGAAATTATGGAAACATAGGAAAAAATAAACAACGAAATCAAAATTTATTGCAAAAATAAACAAATAAAAATAAATGCATGCAAAAGTATATAGCAAAAACAAACAAATAAAAATAAATACATCCGAAAATACCGAAAAACTGTTAAGAAATTGGTACTAGTCAAAATCAGTTATTTGCGAGTCGCAAATCCAGATCAAACTCAAGTAAACCCAACCGGAAAGATCATCATCATTACTGTCATCACTTGTTAAACTTCTCTCTTAAATATCTGGTAATGTTTCCTTATCAACAGAACTATTTTCCTATATCCTTAGCTCTTTGCTATTATTATCGTTACTGTTCTCGTTGCTATCAGATTTCTCACTTATTTTATCTATATCTTCATCTTCATCAATAAATCATTTTCTTGATTTTCGTCAAAAATAAAAATTTTATCTGCTGCCACTTTCTATTTCTTGCAGTAAGTTTTTGTTATAAAACACTTAAAGTAATTAAGCTCTGTCATTGGTTAGCCTGTTCTCTTTTTTGAGTGGATATGACTGTACAAGCTAAAACTTTGCTCAGTAGCTGCTAAAGAAGCTGGCATCATCGAAATACGCGACGCTCCTTTTGATAATGAAGTGGTTGAACAAAGTTCTTTCCACCATGGCACCGGTTTGTCAAGGTTGCCCTCCCATATAAAATATTTGCAAACAGTTGACCGCTTCTGCAACGATAATCTGCGATTTCATCAATGGTTTAAATGAAGTTTACTTCTGCCAATGTGAAGTACACATTCACCATTCAATGGCTAACAGTATTTGTGTTTCACTAAGCTCTGCTCCTTGTGATTCTGAATTTCTGAAGCATAACGTATAGGTCGAATGATAAATTTTTTCACTTAGCAATTAACTTTAGCATTTCAGTATTTTATTCTTCATTAACATCATAACATTCATCATTTTAATATCATAAAAGGCCCCAAGAGCAAAGTGAACTGTGCAATAGTATCCTTCTACAATTTTTAACCACTACTTCTAGGTTGAAAAATGTCAATTAAGTTTGCAACTTGAACCCAAAATACCTCGTCGTATTAGATCCATTGTTCTGCAGATTTATCAATAATTTGTGATGGTGCTACTTCTTGACTAACAGCAAGGCCTTGTAAACTGAGCTTGGTGTTACAACCGCTCTTTAATCAAAGCAGAATTGACCACCAGCGAGTTTTTACAGGCAAATGAATGGCACCTGCTTTTGACATTTTTGTTTTCAGTTTATTTTGTATAATTCATTCAAAACTTGTTTTTGTCTCATGTGTTTCGCAATTTCTGTAACTTTGGCTACTACAGATGAAATCATGTTAATTTTAACTATATCAGTACGACGGTACACAACAAATTTAGTGCGTCTGAAAGACAACCATACGGAATTATATTAGATTTTTCATTCATAATTTTTCCAGATAATTGCATATTTTTGGCACTGTCCAAGACAAAACCTAGAAATTTAACATTTACGTATTTTTCAATCAACTTGCCCATCTCCTCAAGAATATGAGGAACTAGGGACTTATTAATTGTACGGTCACTACTGCTAGTTATTAATTGTACATCACCTCTAGTAGTATGTAGCTTCTATTGAAACTAAAGTTCACAGACATACAGGCCAGTATATACTGCACATATTTTAGGCTGTCTGTGTGATGTTTGTTTTAATTTAAAGCAACCCTAAGTGAATAAGCATTTATTCGGGATCTGTTTACTACCCATTATGCAATGTTTCCAATAATTCCAATATTTCTGTAATCCCTTCAAAAATTTCCAAGATTTCCATTTCCATGAAAATATTTTCAGTGGAAATATTCCCATTTACAACACTAGAGACCTGAGCATGCTCATTTTATATAATTTACAAGCATTACTAACTTTCCCATTTAAATTTTTTTGGAACTGTTAAATCCTTTGACTCATCTACGAATCCTCAATGTGGAATTTCATAATTAATATTTCTAAAAATGTTGAAATTTGTCCGCTTTAGAAAGTGAATTTAAAAATTCTCTTTTTGAATTAAAATCAAGGCTTTTCAAAAACCACTTAAAGTAAAGACACACGAACTGGCATGAAGAAATAATGGTAAACGCGTAATATGGTGTAAAAAGTGTAAGAAGTTCCCTTCCTTTTAATATGTATTTTTAACCTATACGAAGCCATCAATCACTTTTAAGTTATCAATTTTTTTGAGCTTATACCAAGTCTGGTAAAATCACTGCAGGCTACCAATTTGGTACCTTCAGTTAATGCTTGCCTTTAATTTAGCAAATCTGCATAAAGTCCATAAATTTATGGTTTTTTCTGCTTACAAAATTATACCTTGCAGTAACGTAAAAAAAAAGAAAGGGATAGCAAGAGGTAAAGCGTTTTACGTTTTTCAACATTTAAAAGTTTAATTCATTTTATTTTTCATTAAATACTATTTATCTTATTTATTTATTAAATGCATCAGTAATTTGAAGATTACATCTATCGTATGATTTAATTTTCCTATAGATTAAAAGGACTATGGCCATTGATCAAGGTATTTTTTTATTTTTACTTTTTCAGTTTGTTTATTTACTTTCTAGTTTGCTTAAGTACCGATTTCCCTTCTTAGAACTACATACATACATATACCTATATAATCTGATTCATATTTTTGTCTTCAGTGTACATAGAAACATTAATCAGAATAATGTGGGTTAAGGAGAATTACTTTTAAAAATTACAATGATTTGATTTTTTTCAATGATGTCCGATATTTTCAAAAAACAAATGGGATCCTAACCGAAACGAAGGATGTAGCAAAAACATTTATTAACCTCCTGCTAATCAAATAATTATCTTAAAAGGATTATGACCCTCAAGTAAATACTTAAATGAATAATATTTTGCATGCTGTTTTCATAAGGATTTCATATTTTAAAAACACGTTTTTAAAATGTGATTGGAATAATTACGTTTAAAAATCTGAGACTAGACCTGAGGCTGGTACTTTCAAGTATCAAGTTCAAAACCCTCTTTCATAAATCAGATCTAGACAAGATTTTGCTTTAGACTGTCTCGAGAACTTTTTTATTAAGGCCTGCGTCGTTGACCAGTAATAAAACTGGTCTATAAGACCAACCATTAATTTTTCTCTAAATTCTTAAAAACTAAAATCCTTATATACTAAAGTTCACCCAATGGAGTCCTAAAGGTTTATCTGATATGACCCATGGCCATGGCACTTAGCACTCACACACTTGCTCACTGTACTCTGTTTTTTAAAAGTCTGTACTAGTTCAAAGGGCTCGGTCCTCTTCGGCCTTCTAACTACTATAGGTCCTGGTTGTCGAGAATCCTGATGGCTTCGACGTCAACTTGTTGATGGAGTGGAGACTCGTGCTTGATGGCAAATCTTTTAATTTTACTAACGACATACGGGATACCAAGATCACGATGTAAGTCACAATTACGCATGTATTTTGGAAGGTTTGGATGCGTTTGATGAGGCTCTCCTTGGCACAGCCCCATAACCGAATGCCATAAACTAGTTATATATCATGATTTTACAGTGTACTGACAGCTTTGATTTTCGGCCCAAGAGACAATACAACTGTCTATATTTTAGCCCTAGTTCAGTCCATTTCGTTCTGATATGTTGCTTCCATCTTAGTTTCGCATCTAAGGTCATCCCCAGGTCTTTGGCAGTATTTTCATAGGAAACTATAATACCACTTATGGTGACTGGTTGATGATTGCCTATTCTTCTGTTGGTAAAGTTGACACAAATAGATTTTTGCTCATTAAGCTTAATCTGTGGTCCAATTGTAAATCTGGTCGCTAGCTTGCTAGATCTTTTCATTAATGACATGGTTCCGGGACTGGAGGTCGACTGTTTGCTTTATGCTGATGATCTTAAACTTATGTGCCAAATATTCTCTCCCGAGGACAGCCTTAGGCTTCAAAATAACTTAAATTCGGTTTTTGTTTGGTGCCGAGAAAATAAACTTCCACTCAATCCTTTAAAATGCAATATTCTAGTTTACTCGTAGTGGCGTAGGCGTAATTTTTTACTACTCTAAGAGATGGGGCTAAAAATGACTTCAAAGGAAAAGTGGCCTATGTTGGTAATAAGATTACTGGGGTTAGACCACTTTTACGCTGACGGCCTCAGTTATGATGTGAATGACGTTATACTGTCGAGACCTAATAATAAACTAAGCTATCCTAACTAATAAACCTAATAAAAGACTTTGGTGTAATATTTGACCCTAAATTGTCGTTTTTAGATCATGTTGAATAAAATGTGGTTACCATTGCTTCTAAATTGGGTTTTATATATAGTGCGGAACTCTCGGGAATTACGACGGGCCTCTACTCTTCGCTCTGTATATAACCTTTGTGAGATCACGACTTGAGCACGCGTCTGTCGCTTGGAGTCCGATGTACCAGGCTCACATTTCTAACTTGGAAAAAATTCAGCGTAAATTTATAAAAGCATCTGTTTTTTACATTGGATGGCGTCTGGCGATCGGATGCCCGCAAGATATGCTGCTCAGCAGGTTTAATTTGTCTGAATTAGCTACTGGGCGATCACTTTATTTTGTTGTATTCTTGTCTATGATACTCAATAATAAAATTAAATGCATAGACCCCACAGATTATATAAAAATAAGGGAGGTCTATTTCGTCACCGTTTTATCAAATGTTCAAGAATTATACTGCTATAGAAAACAGTGTAGATATATTTTTTGTAACTTTGCTCAGATTAAAAATTGTCTAACTTTCTTTCATAGTATAAAAGTGTTCATTACTATTGTTAGGGTTAGGTTTTTTTTTTAAAGTTATGTTAATTTTATATTTTCTTTTTCCTTATCCTATAATTAGTTAACCTGTTATATATTGTAAACTAAATAAATAAATAAAAATAAATATTTATTTAAAACGCGAAATGAGTGAATAACGTATCGTGGGCCTGGCGGAGAAGGGAAATGTAATCTTTTGATACGGGATTTGAAGGATTAGAGGTTGAGAGGGGAAGGGAAAACATCTGCAGGTAATTTGTTCCATAATCTGGAGACCCTAGGTATGAATGAGCGAGAGAAGTGGAATGTTCTAGGCTTTTGTAGCTGGACGGTAAAGGGATGCATACGTAACGCGCCTCTTGTTGTTCTTTTGGGAACAGTCAAAGGGGAATTATAGCGGCTAGTTCTTCAGAGCAAAATCCATGGATGTATCCGTAGAAAAGGGACAAATCCCCAACAGCGCGGCGATTAGCGAGAGAAGGGAGTTTTCTTATGAGAAATGGGTCATTGATGAGTCCGATATCTCTCTTTTGGATAGAGTCAAGGATGTTAAATGTCGAAGGTGATGCCGCTCCCTAGATGTGGGACCAGTCCTCTAGGTTGAGTCTTATTTGGGAAACACAGAGAGTGTATAAATTGGAAGGGGAGAAGTATTTTCTGGCTCTAAAGAGAAATCCAAACTTTTTAGCTGCTGATGGGGTAGTTTGTTGAGCACTGCGGCATTCCGTTCTTGGTCAAGGGCCTTAGAAAATATCAAGAGAAGCAATCTTGGATTCGCCATGGAATTCGAAAGATTTGTTGCAGTTGAGTGGAACAAAGGTAAGGATCAGCTGTGGATGTTTGGTGACGAAATCCGTACTGGCTGTCATGTTTTTGTGTTTTTCTAGATATTTAGAATTTACACTTCCTCCATAACGTTGCTGACAACAGAGAGAAGAGAAACACGTCCATAACTGGATGGAAGGGACTTGGAACCCTTCTTCGGGACAGGCTGTACACGAGCATTCTTCCAGCTATCTGGGAAAATACCTTTATCACAGGAGATCTGGAAAAGACGAGTTAGGATGGGTGCAAATTCTGAAGCGCATTTTTTTAGAATGCCATCCAGACCGGAAGACTTTTTAGTGTCAAGGGAAAGAAGAATTTTTTGACCTAAGACGTAAGAGCGAAAATTAGCAGATTGAAGAAGGGTGAAATTTTCAGTAGATTGTTTGGCAAATAGTTCAACCTCCCCTTTAGAGGTGAAGATAATTTCCTTGTCACCGGTCAGGGGAGGAAAAGTGCTTTTACAGAAGTTTTAACAAATGTTTTTGGCAAGTGGCCAGAAAGATTTTCTGTCGTTGGAACTTTTAACAGCAACCCACTTTATCTTTTATGCGATTATTAAAGGCACTAAAAATTTAATAAATATTAACAATATTCCCAAGAAGTACGTTGCCCGAGTTTGTGAAAATGTTTAGGTAGGTACTACAGACTGCAAGCAAGCTGCTTTATATTATATCACAGATATATTAAAGCAAGATAATCATATCATAAATAAAGCTTACCAGCAAAGTGCAAGTTCTCGCGGCAGCAGCGAAAAATAAAAGTAGTAATTAGCACCTACATAAGTAATATCATAATGTCATTGTTAAGATTACTCATGTTCCAAGAAAAAAATCGCAGCATCCGGATAATTGTGGTTTATTTAACCTATAGCTTGAGGCTAAATAAATACCTTTTATAATGAAGGAAGACTCGTGGCCATTAACTGGATATTATCATAATTACATAACGTGTAAAACTGCTTCTGTTGAAGATATTTTTTTCCTTTTTTTTTTAAATAAAATGAAGAATCTTATGTCGCCGATAAAATAATAATTTAATGGCCATCAGGGCCCAGGTCATGGTCTAGAAAGTAGAAAGAGTAAATTCCGAGATAAAGATGGCTTCGTGGTACGGTTAGAAAAAAATCCCACTCATTTGTGAAGTTGATCCCCAAATGCATAATTTATTAAAATTAATTGAGTTCGGAGTTTGCTATGAAGAGTCCTAGAGTTCTTTATAATTTTTATTAATAGTTCCGTTAAAATAAAAGTAAAAACAATGTTTTAAAAATGGGGGGCTAAGTTTACGCAGCCCTCCGTTGTTGAAAAAATAAAAGTTTGGCCACAGTGCTTAATAGTTCTAAAGGAGTTCTACAGTTCTTTATGATTTTCGACACCAGAACTCTTACCAAAAAAACTGTATTGCATGTTTTGTGCTTTTTGGGAAGTAGACAATTCGACAACAATCAAACCCTAACAAAATGTCATTATCTTTATGCAGAACTGTAGAACTATGGCAGCACTAACGGAAACTTATGAGCTTTAAACCAGAACTTTTGTTAAAAAATATTTCATGGGTGGCCAACTTCACACTTTTTTAACAGTGAAAAATTTAAGTTGTAAACAACAAAATACCATTCGAATTCTACAGAACTGTGGAACTATTACGGCACTCATGACACCTCATGAGTTTTAAACCAGAACTCTTGTTAAAAAATGTTTCATATAACTTCACACTTTTTAAAACTTATGAGTTTCCGTTACACATAAAATTTTAATATGTTCTGAAAAAAGTGTTTCCAAGAAAAGCCTTTATTTGCTCCATAGGAGTAACTAGGGGGGAGGGGAGGCTTGGGGTTACAAAGTCACATATTTAAAGAAGTTGGAAAAAAGTAAGACAGATAAAAATCACATAGAATCATGTTAAGTACGTTTTTTTGGTCATCATGCTAGCCCCCCTAAAAAATCTAAGTTACGCTCTGTTAGCTTCATTTTACTGGCAAAACTGATTTTAAATGACTAGAGTGGGGAGTTTTTTATAGAGTAATCAGTCAAGTGTATGGAATATTAATTTTACTAAAACTAACGCATGTATTAAAAAAAAGATATCAGCGCCCATGACCCTTATTCTAACAAGCTGCAAGCTGTAGACACTTAAATATAAGTTCGACAATAAAATGTTACTATAATGTTATGTAACTAGAGAGATAAATGTGAACGTTATTAATTGGGCGAAACAAAATCTAGCCACAATCATTCAGTTGGCAACTGTTTAAAAATAATTAAAACATTGAACTGGCATTGCACTCGACCGAAGCGGCAATTATATAGTCCAGAACAGGATCTGTCACAAGGAATAAAGATGGCAATATTGGCATAGTACTTTAACAACATAATTTTATTGTTTTGCCTAAAGTAGTACCTAACTGCTACTGTGCGACAGTATTATACAAATAGACAATTATTGGAATTGGTTCCAAAGTGTTTATATTATGTTTATGTATATTTCTCCTGTGGTTACATATACTATACATACATGCTTTATTAAATAATAGTAAGGTTCTTGGAAAGAATTGTTTAATTGACCTGATAACCGCTTTGTTTATAAAACAACCTTAGCACTGCAATGTCAATGCAATTTTATTTTTAAGTGCTATATTTGAAGGCGGGGTAATCAAAAATTTATTTTTGCCTTTTACGGGTCGTGCCAAAAGTCAGTTTTTTCAGTACAATCAGGATCGCTCTGATTTAAATCGCGATTTAAATCACATGGTTTTTTTATAAAAACCATTAATTTAAATCAAGTTTTAACTTTTGTCATAATTTTGTCTCTGCAACAATAACATTATAAAATTTACCGCGTTTACCTAGGCTACAGACGCTGATTCTCGCACATTTTCTTGCCTACATGCTTAACTCAAAAATGCCTCGAAATTAGCTATCTCAAGAAGAAAAAGATTTGACATTAGAATTAATCAACATTCACCAAAAAAAACTCAAAAAGCACTAATTTGTTACAAATTATAATAAAGTTACATACTAAAGCGGCTCCATTCAGTTGTATACTATTTTCTGAAGAAATTTTAGAAACTACAGATGTGTAGATCATTGATTGGTGGACAGAAATTCATAAAATAAAAGGTTTTGTAACTGAATAAAAATAATCAAACAACTGCATACGACAACTTCATCTTCGGTAGGAGTTAAACGAATATTTTCATCTTTTAATTTAGCATACAGCAAGCTGAGTAACAAGTTAGTACTGAAAAATCTGCAAAACTCGTGTTTTTGCTAAAAATGCTTTATTCGTTAGTTTTAATTCGCATCTAAGCCCCTTTTTTTACTTTTAGTTATTTGGTTTTATTTTCAAATGTAAGTTATGTTAAGTATAGTGTTTAAAAAATACATATGTTGGGAATAAATACGAATTTAAATTAATTACATATCTTTGTATTTAAATCAAAAAAATTAGCAACCCTGAGTACATACAATACAATAATTGAAATTTTGGCTTCAATTACGTACACGAAAATATTTTTCTTTAGAAATGCAACAATTCAAGCTCAGATTTCCTCCTGCTAAGTTTTGCTTAGATTTTTACTTCAAATTTTTTTTGTTACTATTTTGACACATGTATCTCTATTTTACGAATCTGAAACGAAAATGAATCAAGACACTTCTAGCTGCACATGTACTATATCAGCAGAAAATAATCGTTTGGGTCCGTATCTCCTGGGCTAGTAATATCCTCGTCACTGTATGAGAATAATTCAAGTAAACCAGCAGGAGACCATTTGAGCCAGTTATAAAATTACATCATTATTCATCTACCGCAATAAGAATGCAAAAGGAAAAGATAAAAAGGCTGCTGCTTAAGAAGTGGTAGGGTGGCTTTCTTCGTGGCGTACGTGAGGTTCTGCTCGTACTCGCTTGTCGTTTAATAAGATTGCGAATTCGTATAACATGCCAATACGTGGTATCAATAACCTCCTTATCAGTAAATTAAATTTGTTATACATGCGGTTATAGTCCGCGTAAGTAATTTGATAGCCTTGGCGCCTACGCGTCTACTGTTGCAGTTCGCAACCAGAACTGGTGTGTCAGGTCATGATTTGGATGTACGGTGGTACCGATGTGGTACCGCATCAATGATGTCACTTCTGTCAACAACATTTGATTTTGGGTAAAGGGAATTCCGTGCCTGAGATATCTGCACTTATGCAGATGTTTTTTCCGCAGGAACCAAATTTTTGTAATATTCAGATGCATATTAATAGAAAGTTGAGTAACATTTGGTTTGCCCAGTATCAAATAAAGCCGAAAATTTGATAGGATGGGGATCATGTTGATGGAAAAAAATTAATTTATTATTTTACTAGTTATTTGTCTCAGTTTGTTACTTTATTGACATCAGTGAAAACAGTATTACAAATCTATAATTTATTAAAAACTTATTAATTAAGATAAATTTCACATCACATGTAAAATGCGCTGCAATCTGCAAATTTAGAGTCGACAGGCAAAGCGCTTTACAAAATAAGAAAACTACGGAGGATAGTTACATATACATACGATACATAATATGTACATGTGCACGAATTTTTCATTTTCTCTCTAGATATTAACTGTAAAAATAATGAAATACCGGCATGTTTCGGCTGTTGTTTCGGCGTATGTTTTGCAAATTGACATTGTTTAAATTGCCGTAAAAGCGAAAAAATGTACAAACAAAAGTAAGAGTATGTTGATCTCCATTACGACTATTGACAAATTTCGCGGCAGTAAAAATTCCTTCGGTAATTTCAGCAATTAATCTGTTAAGTTTGATTATTTATACAGACGCTGAGCACGTAGCTTTATTTGAAAAAATAATTCCGTTTTGACTTTGGACTTACATACATAGCAGAAAATTCTAGTACGTACTTATGATAAGCTAACACATTTTTTATAATTTTAGGATAAGGTGAACGTGAAGTTTAAGGTTCACAATTTGGAGAATACCATATTTCTTTTTAGGCTTCGCTTCGTTTAGGCAGGTCTGCATGGAAAATGTGATTGTCCTTCTAAAAAAAATTAAGAAAAAATTAGCTTAAAATATCCTTTTTCTTTTAAACATGACTTAAATCGAAAAAATTAGGAATAAAAAATATATATTCAAGGTTTCTTACCCAGACTTCTCTTAACCAGAATCTATTTTCTACCCTCAGCTATGTAGCTGTCTGTCCATCCATTTGTCTGGCGCAGTCTTCATCGAATTAAAATTTTTTTTATTAATTATAAAATTCCTTATTATGTAAATAAAATTTGTCGTAGCTTATCCGCAACCAAGACCTGGTACGTACAGCAGTGTATCAAATAAAGCTTGACTTGGACTTAGCTTGACTTAATTAAATTTGAAATTTTTGCACTGAGGTTTCCTATATAACGTAGGCATGCACAAGGAAGGGTTTTTCGAAATTCGAACCCTAACGGGGTATAGTTTTTATTAAATCAACCCCTAAGGGGTAAAATGGGGGTTCAAGGTTTGTAATGGAGTAAACTTGTTATACCGCGGACGAACTCGCGGGCGAAAGCTGGTATATTATAAGAGATTTCTTGGTTGTGTTTAGTAATGATGATTCAAAGGGTTGTCATATTTTATTGCACCCCCTTGTTTTTTAATAAAAATGATTGGGCTTTAGGTATATCTGAGAATTAATACTATTCCTTAATAAGTAACTTTCGTATTTTGTGGGGAATTTTTGGGCCAGTTTTTTTCTTTTATTTACCGATAATAAGAAGTTCCAATACCTTGACCTGTTTCATATTTATTTTCATGTCTATGTCTGCAAGATTAAAAGTGGATATTTATTTAAGATAACCAGTGATGTGTTGTTCTACTTTGGTTTTAAGGTTAATTTTTACTATAATTCCAAAGTGCTTCATAAAAAAGTTTTAAATATAAACTTTCGTATCATTTTTTCTAAATGATGGATCACAATTTCTTTTCCTAAAAGTATATAATTTTCTTAGCCAGGTTCTTAAATATAGGCTAATTCTAATTAAAATCATTTTTTATAATCATCAGATGACTTTGAACTGGACTGATAATATAAACATTTGTAATAATGATTAGTACTATTTATTTTTGTTTTTATTTTCAGGTGACTGTAGTAATTATATAAATCATGTTGTAGTTGTAGTAGTGTACCATGATAGCGAATTTTGTCCCTTTTGAAGAGCAGATTAGGTTGGGTTGGGTTGGGTGCAAATGTCACTTTATTATTTTATCGTTATTCGAAGACCATCATAAATCTTATACAGTAAACATAATATAGTAAACAGTACACAGTAAACATACTATAGAATACGAGTATATGTATTTTGTAAATGCCAGACATATAGAGGTTAAAAAAAATTGCGTTTTACCAAAAAAAGTCAATTTTTACATCTTTGGTAGCCTTACTGGTAAAAATAAGTCACTGTGGTGTCTTCTAAGGATTTAAATAACCTCGTTCGTCCTTAGTTCCGAGTAGAACAAAAGTTAACACAGGATGAAAAATTTACCACGCAAATCCCATGCCCCGAGTTAAAACAAAGAACTGAATATTTTTAATATGATGGATTACAATGTCTTCTAAAAGTGTATAATTTTATTGGTCAGGTTCTTAAATATTACTGCACTTAATCAAAGATTGTGTGCATGCCAGGACGATCTGGAATTGGTTGAACAGCTTGGTTGTCATTTAAAAACAATCTTAATAATTTTTCAAACTATATTAATTTGTTTGTAGTGGACTTTCCCGATAGGGGCGACGGACATGTCATGTATGGTTGTTTTACATTAGTGCTTTGTTTTACTACTACAGTGAAGTAAAAAATGACAATGTGGAAGATCTTAAAAACATAATAAGAAAAAAGAGATATGAATATATTTTCTGTGGAAAAATAAATAAATTTTCAAAAAAATATATGGGTTTTAAGAGGCAACGTTTTAGTAAGGAAAGAAAAGAAAAAGGGGGAAAGGTAGTTTATAAGTAAAGGGTAACAAGATGTAGAAAGGTAGCTGTAGATTTCCGCTAGCTGTTGTTACGATGAGTCCACAGGAGATGTTTTTTTTTTATCGTTTAGTATTAGGAAAAATAATTTTCCCTTTTATTTTATATAGGTCTGAATATTGATCTTATTTTTGGACACTCAAGATGTAAACATTTTTGTATTTTATGTAATATAGAGGTTTTAAAAAAAATATAGGCTTATTAAAATAATTTTTAATAATCATCAGATGACTTTAAACTGGGCTGATAATATAAACATTGCTTCTAATGATTAGTAGGTACTATTTGTTTTTGTTTTTATTTTCAGATGACTAGTAATTATATAAATAATATTTGTTGCCATGATATTTAATTTTGTCCCTTTTAAAGGGCAGATTAGGATATGCAGATGTCAGTTTATTATTTTATCATTATTCGAAGACCATCATAAATTTTGAATAGTCTTGAACACATGTAGTATATTTTATTTTGAGAAAAATACGTTTAAACCAAACTTCTTTGAAAAATCAAGTTTTCTATTTCTGACAAATCTTATTTTAATCACCCATGATTTTTTACTAATTCTTAGACCGTTATATCTCACATCCCATTCAAAACCGTCGTAACTCTAAATATTTTACAGGAAAAGCAAAAGAAAATCTTTAAGATTTCTTTTTGTTTTTAGAAAAATATTCTTGCCCTAAAAGTTTAGTTTGGTTTCAATTTGTATTTAATTAAAGATCCAAAGAATCTTTTTTAACATGTTTTTTTTGTCAAAATATTACTAGAAGATTTTCAAAAATATTTTTTGAGATACGACAGTTTAGTCCTAAAATTAATAGTTACACAATTGGTGCCGCCATTTAGCGAAAAATTGGTAATATTCGACTGCAGGGTTTTGTACATAAGTAGGTAGGTAGGTTTGTACATAAGTAGGTAGGTTTTGTACATAAGTAGGTAGGTAGGCAAAGCAGATTTCGGTTTTCAAATAATCAGAAAATTTAAAAATTTTGAGTTGCTACAATTTTGAACGGGATGTGCGATATATGTATATATTTTTAAAATGATGGATTACAATTTCTTCTCCTAAAAGTGTTTAATTTTATTAGTAAGGTTCCTAAATATAGGTTAATTAAAATATTTTTTATAGTCATCAGATGACTTTAAACTGGGCTAATAATGTAAACATTGCTTCTAATGATTAGTACTATTTGTTTTTGTTTTTGTTTTAGGATGTCTATAGTAATTATATAAATCATGTTTGTTGCCATGATATTGAGTTTTGTCTCTTTTAAAGGGCAGATTAGGATATGCAGATGTCACTTTATTATTTTATCATTATTCGAAGACCAACATAAATTCTAAACAGTCTTATATATATAAATATATATAAATACATAAATGTATATATTTTAACTGAAAAAAATGTGGTTTAATCTTGTTCGAAAAATCAAGTTTTCTATTTTTGACCAATATTACCCTAATTTTTTAATTTTACATCATTTTTTACTTATTGTTAGATCATATGTCCTTAATAAGAGCAACAAAAAAGCAGGAGTTTTGTATTCATCCCATTTTTGGAGATAATGATGCAGGTTTAATGATTTTAAAATAGTCAGGTATCTAGTTTAATATTTTTGCAATTATCTAGGCAACTCTTTTCTAAAACCTTCACATTATATTCATTGGCTCTTCATGCCTCCATAATAAAAATGATATTTAATTTGATACTTTCTCATTTCGATGCGTTAAACATTTGTGCATACATCGACACCAATAAATAAATATTGTTTCAAAATTCACTGTGGATGCCGAATGACATTCATCTTTTATCTCCTGTGTATAAGTCCTTTGCCTCAAAAGATAACGGTCATTGCTCTATTCATCTTTTATCTACGATGAATTTGTCACGTCTCACCAGCAACAATATCTTTTTTTAGTTTATCTTACCCGTATACCCCAGATATACGGAAATCCTGCAGATGCAGGGTGGGCTTTGCACGCGCATTTTAAAGGCTCTTATATACTGTTGATGCAAGAACAGAGGTTGAGGGTCCGTATTAGGTTTTAGGCACGAAACAGGTTTTAAAGGTCCGCCGCACCGTGGTGTGATCTTACGGGGAATTCGGACAAAAATCAAAACTCGGAAACAATTTAAAATTATCATATAATTTATTTACCACACATTTTTCGGCTGTTAGTCTATATTTAAAACAAAACATATTTATTTTCTGTTGCAAGGTTATGAAAAAAAATGAATATAAACTTGTGCTTCCAGAATAACATCTTAACAGTATAAATAATACCTAAAATAAATAATGTTATCAACTGTAACAGTTAACGACAAGAATATATAGGGCCCTAATTCATGAAACAACAAGTACATATGTAATTATCAAAGTTATAATATGTATCTTTTTCTCCCCCTGAGTCACGTTTGCTTGCTTCGCTATCTTCAAGAGTAGTCGTGATATTATATATATATATATATATATATATATATATATATATATATATATATATATATATATATATATATAAAGGTAGAGGTTTATCTCGTCCGTATTATAAATAAATGAGAAGAAGAATATCGGCTATTCGGACTGTGGAACGGCTTATTTTTCTCGGGTGGAAGTGTGTTCCTCTTTTGCGCTAAAGTACGGGGAGTCCAAAAAAATGGACAACCCCGGGCCGGGTAGACTATGACAGCTGTTTCGTCCTTGTTAGAACTCATTCAGAAACAGCTGTCATAGTCTACCCGGCCCGGGGTTGTCCATCTATTGGACTCCCCGTACTTTAGTGCAAAAGAGGAACACACTTCCACAGTCCGAATAGCCGATATTCTTCTTCTCATTTATATATATATATATATATATATATATATATATATATATATATATATATATATATATATATATATATATATATATACATATATGCTGACAAAGGATCAGTGTCTTCTGCAAACACAATGTATTCTCATTAGATAAACGTTTTTCTTTTTTATTAATTATTTTTCGATGAACATCTAGTAAGGGATGTAATGATCAATAAATCAATATTTGATTTTAGCAGAGACTATAAAGAATATAGACAGACACTCGAATACACCGAAAACCCGGTCTCCCTTGAGACATTTAGTGGGTTTACTGGTTTATGGTTTAAAAGTTTGTTTGTCCACCATTATATATACATGTAGATACATAGTATACATATGTATATAATGGTAGACAAACAAGCTTATAAACCAGTAAACCCACCAAATGTCTCAAGGGAGACCCGCTTTCGTATATTAAATGTGCTACAAAATAGCAAAAAAATGCAGATGTACTTTTATATACTCTTTTTTAAAAGCCTACAGAAGTTTGAATAAAATCACCAAGAAGAAAATTTTCCACTCTCCTAAAATACAACAGGTTATAGTTGCCAAGTATTAAATAATCATGAAGGTATAATAAATAACCTACCTGTATTAACGCTCTCCATTGCTAAAATACCACAAATACAAACAACACTTTCAAAATACAGCTGTCCACAGCTCAAGTAAAATTGCAACTGATAAAATAGGTAATGCACTACCTGTAAATTATCCTTACTTTACAGCCATAAAACTGAGACGATGCCTAATAATTCTAATTAGAATTTCTTGAAAACCCTTAACTGGAATGTTTATTACCCTATTATCTGATAACTACATCTGTGC